>APFE030623368.1:197490-310798 GCA_000404065.3 Pinus taeda
TATTTAATGAAAAAGCCTGTTACTAATGGTAAAGTTGTAAGATGGCTCCTACTTTTATAAGAATTCAATATTACTGTGTTGGATAGACCAGGGAAACAAAATACAGTAGCTCATTTCTTGTCTAGAATTCAGAATACTAAAGAAGATTCTCTTGTAGAGGATAAGTTTCCTGATGAATATTTATTTGCAGTAACTACTCAGACCCCTTGGTATGCATATATTGCTAACTATTTTGTTACAGGGAAACTACCTCCACACCTATTTCCTAGTCAAAGAAGAAATATTATTCAGGAGAGTTCAAAATATTCATGGATTTCTAATGAATTGTTTAGAACAGGGCCAGATCTTGTGATCAGGAGATGTGTTAGGGAAGATGAAATGCCTGACATCCTCAATGCATGTCATGATGAACCATGTAGTGGACACTTTGTTGACAAAAGGACAGCCTATACATCATCTCTTTGGGATATTTTTGGCCTTCCCTCTTTAAAGATGCAAAACAACATGTCAAAAGGTGTGACAGTTGCCAAAGAGTAGGGAAACCTACCCTTTCAAATGAAATGCCATTGCAACCACAGGTACTCATCGAACTCTTTGAAAAATGGGCTTTAGATTTAATTGGACCTATTAATCCACCATTTAAGCAAAAGAAATATATATTGGTATGTACTAATTATGTCACTAAATGGGTAGAAGCCAAAGCGTTAGCTTCTGCTACTGAAAATTTAGTTGTTAATTTTCTTTATGAGGATATTTTTACTCACTTTGGTGTTCCAAGAGAAATTGTGATAGATCAAGGAAGCCAATTCACATCCAACTTGGTGGAGAAGCTAATGGAAGAATACAAAATCAAGCATAGAAGATCTACTCCTTACCATCCGCAAGAAAATGGTCAAGTGGAGTCTACAAACAAAGTTCTTGAAAGTATCATCACCAAAATTGTTCATCTACACAAAAGAGAATGGGCAGAAAGGCTTCCTGAAGCCTTGTGGGCCTACAGAAATACATGGAGAAATACAACAGGACATTCTCCCTATGAACTTGTTTATGGGAAAGAAGTTCTGCTCCCCATTGAGTTCCAAGTCAAAACCTTCAAGATGGTAGTTCAGTTGGGGATGGATCTATCAGAAGCCCAAAAGCATAGAATGGAGTAGTTGAATGAGCTAGATGAGATCAGACAAGAGGTGATCCTAAGAAATAATCTAGTTCAATATCAAAGAGCTAAGTGGCATGACGAATACATCAAAGAGAAAAAGTTTCAAGAAGGAGACTGGGCATTGCTATTTGATTCCAGGTTTAAAGACTTCAGAGCCAAATTTCAGACTCATTGGCTTGGGCCATATGAGATTGAAAAAGTCTTTAGCAATGGAGTGGTAAGAATCAAAACTATTGATGAACATCAAACACCTCTTATTATGAATGGCCACCAATTAAAGATCTATCATAAGCCGCTCCCAAAAGAGGAATTTTTCAAAATCTTTCAAGATAGTTCTGCAATAAGGCTGGTGAAGAAGAATCCTTCCTCTCCACCAACCTAGCTTTTGTTCCTTTCTCTTTTCTAAAAAAAATATATATATAATGTATAAGCCTGAAAACCAATCACTGATTGGCAGTCTTATACAAAAAATACAGGGTGAAAATAAGGAACTCCTGACACCCTATATTTTCCAAAATAAAAAATCTCTCTCTTTCTCATTTTTCATTCCACTTCATCTCATTTCCATTCCACTCCATGTCATTTCCATTCCACACCACTTCATTTCATTCAACTCCATTTCATTCATTTCATTCCAATAATAAAAGTTTTTATGACCATTTTTCATCCATTTAGTCATTTTTTATCCATCTCATTCAACTATAGGATTGTTGAGTCAGTTTCCGCAGCTAGAGTCAGTTTTCGCAACTGGTAACTGATTCCGCAGCTAGTTATGTTTCCGTAGCTAGCACCCTGTCATTTAACATTGACAATTAGATGATAGGAAATAATAATAAAAATAAAATGCAAGTATTATCGAGGACATAGTATGAAGACATGGGGCACATAAAGGCATCAACAAAAGGCAACTGATCAAAGGTTATGGACAGCAAGTGGCAAACATTCCATGGTATGGGCAAAAATTTATTTCAAATGGCATTCAAACACAATTTTGCATAGTTATTAAATCAAGAGCTCCACTATATGCAATGGTTGGCGTAATATTCCCCATAACCTTTCCACGACATTCCTCCATAAGCCATGCATTTATTTCTCCAACAGCCTCATGATTAATTCTTGGATTTGACTCAATTCTGGAAGCATTTCTATACTCCACCTGTAATTATGAGATGTGGTTGATTTGATTACGGTTCTCCTCCACAGCATATATTCCGCACCCATTTCATTAATGTGCTTATGATTACTCCACAGCCGTCCATTTTTAAAATATCTGCCATCACTCCCCTACTGTTTTAATTGAAGCCACAGCTACATTACCACCTCATTCATATAAGGCTCTGCTCTATTCCGTGAACTCACATTGGCTGTCTGTCCTCTGTTTTTGCTGCCCGTCCTCTGTTTTTTGTTTGCAATCACCAGTTTTCTCCACAAACTCTATTCGTTCCTGCTCATCCAGCCATCTCACCTCCACTAAACCCTTCTCACACAAACAAATTGTTAGAATGGAAGGAAGAATGGGTTGGTTGTTGAGGGCAGAAACAGAGGGACCCAAATTTATGGAAGGATACCTGCAAGTCAAAGACATATTGAAAAAGGAAAAATGGCTTTGGTTTATTCAAAAGTTTAAAGGCTACAATAAGGAGGTTAAAAAATCTTTCGTGAGGTCTTTCAAAGGCCTGGAGGTGGAAATTGGGGACCTCAAGTTTACAATTAGAGAAGCATCCATAGCAGCTTCTACAGAACTCCCTCAAGAAGGTGAACGTTGGTTTAAGAACAAGAGCATTGGCGAGGAATATTGGAGAGTAATCCAACATAACCCAGGTATGGATGTGCCTATATTCAAAAGAGGAATCCCTGTTCATTCCTTAGAAGAGAAATGGGCCAATTTACTGTTGGTTATTCAAAAGTTCATTACATGTGAGGGCTGTTCTGGAGCAATGTACATGTATCATACTCGACCATTGATGAAATTTTTAGAGAATCAAACCATAAATATACCTTACCTTTTAATGTTGAGCTTGAAAAATATGGCTACAACTGTCCAAAAGAATGTAGAGGATATAGAACCCCACTTATATCATCATGGGCTGGTGAGGATTTTAATTGAAGACCAATTGAAGAAAAAAAGGGATACCTGGGAACGGTTTTTAGTGAGAAATTATTTTCAAGATCCTCCTGAAATGCTCGAGAGAAGTACAATAAGGAAGAGTAGGAAAGGAGAAACTGGAGTGAAAATTAAAGACCCTCCTATTAGCAAAACCAAAGAATATGATCAAGAAGAGAAGCTGGAAAGAACCGAGGATAAAAAGCAAAAGAGTTTGAAAGGGAAAAGAAACATAGAGGATGTTTACCAATCACCAGAACCTTCTTTAGAAGAGGACCACCAACCACTATCTAAAAGTCTAACTCACCCCCAAAGACAATCAGTTGCAGCTAGGGAGAAAGAAAAAGGAAAACAGAGTATTGAGGAAGACGGCCCTAGCCCACAACATTTAAGAAGAAGCAGCAGGCTTATGGGAAAATGGAGAAAAGCACAAATGAAAGGACTCCATTTTATTGACTTGGGAGGAACACCATAACAATCTCCACCTCGCCGTAGCCTACTTCATTCTTAGCCCAACATTGAAACTAGTCCTCCAGATGTTGATATAAGTCCTTCTCGGCCAGACCTTGAAACCATTCCTCCTCAATAGGACTTTGGGGCCAGTTCAAGGAAAACTTCACATGAGATAGACCCAAATCAGCAGGAGATGTATCATTACATAGAATCCCTGGAAAATAGGGCCACATAACCAATCTCTTCATCCATGCCTCATCCAACCCAAGAAGCTCAAATCCAGTCATTGAAACAAGAAATTTTTGAGCTATAAGTCCTAAATAGACATATTAAACATGAAAATGAAGCATTAAAGGACCAAAGTAGACTGGATAAGATCATCCATGATAATACCATGCTACATCTCGGGCTTTGGCAGAAAAAGAACAAGAAATTGAAGAAAAAATGCAAGAAGATAAGTAGAGCACTGATCAATCTTAAATTCAGATGCTTGATGAAGAAGCCCGGGATGTTAGTAGCACCAAGAAAGAGAGGAAGAGGGCTGGATGTACTGGTAGAAGCTTCAGAACATATGATTTGAAGGGGGGATAGTCAAAAATTTGGTTGCATGAGGACATGCAACACCTTCACAGTGGGCGTATGTTGAGCCCCAAACTTGCATCTTTCCTACACCTTTTTCTAGCTTCTTTCCATTAACTTGAGCCTCCTAAGCCATCAATATCATTGCATATTACTTATAAAAGAGAATTTAAAGTGGTTTCTTGACTATGTCATTGTGTTGCTGTTTGAACTAGATTTTTTCTTATGAGCTGCGGAATCTTGTCACTTTCTGCAACCAACGCAACTTTCTGCAACTATTTTGTTAAAGTTTATATTGCAGGTGTCTTCAAGCAAATCAAGCCACATGGGCAAGTTGGAAATGATGTGGACATGGTGTGGGTCACATTGGTCTAGCTGGACTCGTCAAAGGAGGCCGTAGTAAGTGGGGGTCAAAACAGTGGTCAAACAGGAAAAGTCCTACAGCAATAGGACTCCATTTCAAGTATTTAAAGACTTATGTGACCATTTCCAAATTCTTGGAGGCAACGTTGACACCTGTAGGCTGACCATGATGTGGATCCAATAGCCGTTTTTAATAATACTGCCTAATCACAATGACCATGCTGCTAAATCCGTGGAGGCTGTTCTTCACGTGTCCTCTGTTCATGCAGTTTTTAGGAAATCAGTTATGTAGCTTTCTGTTATAAATAATGCGTCTCCATACACATAATAGCTAGCCTTTGTAATTTAATTTTGTTGTAAAGAAAGCCCACTGTGCCGTGACATTATTTCCTTGTTATGACTGCGTTTTGAATACATGAGAAGACTCTGTTCATAAGCATAATTCGTGGTTGATAGTTGTTGCCCGAGGTTGTGCAGAGGGCCCCTGCACACGCCGAGGTTTTGTTTATTGCTGTATAGTTTCATGCTTTATTTACTTACGTTCATTATTCCATAGTTATTCACGTGTATATATTGCATATATTATGGTATTAACGTTTTATTTCTGTCCACAATATTTCATGCTTTATACTGTTGTTAACTGATCAGTGTCTTTGTTCAAGATTACAGTAGGCAGCCTCAGCATTTGCACGTAGTTTTACAATGACTAATGACATGGAATCAGTATTGTCCTTCTGCTGATTTATTTTTCTTAGTTTTTAATTCTAGCATTGTTTTATTTATTTCAGTTTTGTACATTTGCTTTATTAGTTAGATTAGATATTAAATTACTCATGTCATTATCAGTTATCTCCGAAACCCATAGCGAGACTAATGGTGAGGGATTGAAGTATGAGTGTGTAGTTTGATATTAGTTTATTTTTCTGTAAGTTAGATACTAAATTACTCATGTCATTATCAGTTACCTCCGAAAGCCATAGCGAGACTAATGGTGAGGGATTGAAGTATGAGTGTGTAATTTGATATTAGTTTATTTTTCTGCAAATTAGATATCAGATTGCTCAAGTTGTTTATGATTACCTCCAAAAGCCATAGTGAGACTAATGGTGAGGGGTCAGAATATGAGTTGATGTAATTTGATTTTAGCTTTACTTTGCTTGTAATTCTTGGATTTCTTTGAGCACGGTTTCTTTTGTATTTAGACAACAGCAAGGGTAATGGATTTTCATTATCAATAGTTCACTGTTTGTTTGACTAGTATAGTGGCACATTTTCATTTTCTTTTAGGAATTAATTTTGTCATTGCATGTTTTAAACCCCTTTTGAAGTTTGAAGTTTGGGAAATCATTATAAAGGACATCATTGCCTTGAACATTTATATTCATACTTATGTTTTAGAATTTCCCTCCCACGTAAGGAAGCCAACCAAGATAAAAACCCCCAAAACAAATAAAAACCAAAAACGACAAAAAGTAAGAGATAGGTTATCTTGCACATATAGTGTGCCACACTTCGTCAGCTTATGAATCGAGGATTGAGAAATTAATGTAGCAATTTAGGACACACTAAATTGGCCAAACAATACTTGGCATAGGTATTTAAGAAATAGATTGTCTAGTGGTCTAATCAGATTGATAAATCGGCACTTGCAGAGGAACTAGAACAAATGGTTGATAAAAATCATGGTTCCAAATAATATTCATCCCATGGTAAGGAGTACCAACCAAGGGTTATTCCACAATAGGTTGACCTAGATCGGGTTAAGGTATCTGACCATAACTTCTAGTAAAGATTTCCCTAGATGTGTAGGATATGATTTCACAATAGGTTGTCCTCCATCTAGAGGATAAGGTGGTTGGCCCATAAGCAGTTAATGAACACCAGTTGGGGTTACTTGAGGGTTACCTAAGTTACCAGATATCATATGACATATTTTTCTAATTCCAAAGGTGCTTTAGGCATGGATGTCATGCTCTAAGAAGTACATGTAGATGTACCAGATGACTAAATAGAAACTTGAAGGGAAGGAGTAGCTCATGAAACATTTCCAGTAAGTGACTAGTACCCAGGAGGAACTAAAGGACCACCATACAATAATGACTCTGGAGAGTTGGTAAACATAAAAGTGTCCGTAGGTTGACTCCCAAGAGGAATTTATGACATAGTCCATCTTGGTGAATAAAAAGGAATGCAGTGAGGTGGAAAACGTGGACCTAAAATGTTCAAAGGGGTAGAATACCAAGGATCAGGTTAGAAAGGATCAAAAGGAACTATTGGAAAAACTCTTGGTTCACTAGTAGTATTTGGAGTATGAGGTGATTCCTCCTCCTCGTTCCTAATAATAACTTCAATATTAATTAAACCAAGAGGTAGTCTAGTCGTATTTATAAGTTTCCTTCGAGGTGAAGGTGGAGCGGGAGTAGGAGCTATCATAGCTAAAGGTGATTTAGGTTGAGAAATATTAGACTTAGGTTCTTCAACTTCTAGTTTAGTTAGATATGTGTTTGAAACTTCACTAGTATGAAATTCACTTTGAATAACTCTGGTAACTTCTGGACCAGAACGAACTAAACCTGATTCTACTTCTTGCATTGGCTTTACTTTAGTTTCTACTATCTTAGGTTCTAAAACTTTAGATGTATCGGGTTGTTCTGAGGTTCCACATCCTATTGATTTTGACCTTTCATTTTTAATATTTTCTAATTGACTAGGTGTAAATTGAGGGGGTAAACCCTACATTCTATGCACATGCCTTGGTGAATCAACCACAATGGAATCTTATATTAAAAAAGAATTATATTCACAATCCAAAACTAAATTCTACAAAATTTAGAAACAAACAATTAACATGTGCTAGTAAATCTAAGGAATCAAACCATGCAAACAAGCTTTTCATAGAAAAATCACGAGTTGGTGATGAAATCCAACATCATAGAGATCAATGTGAAAAGTGGCTAAAGATAGAGTGGGTGGAACCAATTACACTAAAAACCTACTTAATGTACATGATCTGGTGCAAGTAAACTTCATTTATGCCATATCGAATGAAGAATACCCTCCAAAGAGGTCCAAGTGAGGCTAGCCAATGTTTGTTCTAGGTACAACAGAGGCTTCCCATCCGCTATCACCTTGGGTAATACCCCTAAGATTATAGTCTCTAACTTTTCCACATAAAATAATTTAACCTGGGGGGAATTCGCAGATCATACGTACACGCAAGGGAAAAGTAACAAAGTTGAATCCCCTTAACAGCTCCTCAACATGGTTAATCTGAGGTTTACTTCCAAGTGACTCACAATTACCTTTTGACACTATTTTTAATACATGTAAATTAGTCTACCGTAACTAATGAAGTGGGATCGATCACTCCACTAGGTCCCACATGATCTCATGGTTAATTCCTTTGTAAGGGGAGCTTCCCAGAGACAAATTATAGTAAATGGATTTACTCCCAATTGCAAGATATTAATGTTTGTTTGTAGCTTTGGAAAGTTAACTCACTTCCCTATTCCAAAGCCTTAAAACTTGATCTAATATAGGTGGAAAAGCACCCTAAAATAACAAAAAATTCTAGATTGATTTTACTAGCACTATTTTTAAGAGCTTTTATTTACTCAAAGGTAATGGACGTGAAACTGATCATATTATGAATTGACAAAAAACCCTAATGCAATCGAATATAGAATGTAATATTTTATTTTCAATGAATTTCTAATTGAAGGAGAGCTTCTTTTCAATTTTTCAATGGAAATGTAAAAAACTCTTAAATCCCCACTATATCTCTTTTTGTAAATGCAAATATTCAATTTCAAAGTACCCAAATGCAAAAATTAACGTTCTAACTTGCAATTCACCCAATAACTTATAATAATAAAAAAACTTCCCTTTTGACATACAATCACTCGAAAATGATCCAAAATGCATGTAGAAACCAATAAAAAATTAAAATGCATTTCTCCTATTGAATGCTATGAATTCTCTGCAGTCAAGGGTACAATTCTAGAACACTTAAGTAATGGAAGAAAAATGACTTTTCATTTCACTTTCAACATAAGAAGCACCTTTCATAAACAATACTCATTCTAGTAAATCATTTCTTTTCATTCACAAAACAATATTTCACAACAAAATAAAATAAACACACAATCTAATGTGTTTGAAAGAAGAAAGACTTGAAGACTGAAAAATAAGACTAATTGATCTTCCTTTGGATAGATCGAATACACACTAGATGAAGCTTCTACACTAATTTGTGAAAACAGGAAAATATCAAGCAAACTCTTTCACAACACTCAACCAAACTATCTGAGAATTACCGAAGGTACAAACAAGTGTAATTAAATAGAAAAAACCAAACATTTCTGGACTTGATGAAGAGGAAACTGAAATTTTCAAAACATCCAAGTATGTGCGTAGGCATTAGAAAAATCTAATCTGCATACACATTGTTGCAAAGGGAAATGTACATAGAAATATTCTTTTTGCCTAAAGATAAAGTGCGCACAACGAGAAATTTTTAGAAAAGATAAAAGCAAGTCAGATAAATCATAAAACTTAGATTTTCAATATTTCCCAACAGTTAGAGAGGGCTATGACAAAAGGATCAAGATTTAAAATAAAGAGAATGATGGAGAGTGAGACATTCCCTAGTGGGGTCGCTAATTTCTTATGTGGACTAATCCCTCTTGCAGACAAGATGGATCTTCATAGACCTCAAAGAAATCTAGTAAGAAACAAGAAAATAAATTCTACCTTTCCTTAGCTTACGATTTACTTAAAAAGATAATATGAGAGAGATCACTTACGATTTTATTGAAATGCTCGTTGAAGTCCCTTTTAGTGCCTTCGACAGTTAGCTTCCCCTTTATGCTTTAGATATCATTCCAATACTTTCCACAACTTCTACATGATGTTTTGAAGGAAATCTACATAGACATAAACACACAAAGTATCAAAACATCTAGTGTATAGAATGAAAGATAAATGAACTACTTAAGTCAACATACATCATAAATTGAATCAATAACTAATTGTAACCTATGTTAGTGATCATAATCCCATAAATGATATTAGAAAAGATATAATTAGGAAATAAAAAGTTTTTTTTCTTAATTAAAAGGGAGAACAAACTTTCAACCTCAAAGACATGATGTTACAAGCCTCTTCTCAGAATATCCAACCCTCTCCTTGGATGAAAACCCTCATAGCCTCATTTCTACATCATAAGCCTACCTTCAATAGTCCTTTTCAATCATATGGTCTGTCTTTGATTTATAGGCCAAGAGGAGGAGGTTTGGGAGCCTCTTCCTAAGGGATGCGATTCACAAATGGTGGGATAGTGGATCCACAAAGAGATGGAAGTAGCTCCATGGTGGGAGGAATTAGGCTTGAGTAGGAATACATTTGAAGCTGTTAATTTGGAAAGATTCAGCTAACAAAGATTCTAGAATTTACTTTATATTTTTACTTTCTTTAAGTTGTGCGCATAGGCCATAGTGTCGTATAGAGAGCACTTTTACACAGTTTCTAATGGTATCTTTTGTGTATGCACAAAAGTGGACTAGGGAAATGCATAATAAGCCAAAAATATAATTTTGAACCTTATTATCCAAGGATTTCATTATCTTTGGGATTGTTTTGGTTCTAACCTTGCAAGGGGATGCTTTGGAACACTTTGGTGGATAAGGAAAGATCGAAACTGATAGTCATTTTCCTAATGCGACAAAATGACATGTAACAACATGTAATATCTAAATGTTTGAACCTATATCCCTATAATATTTATGTTCTTAAGAATCATGATTATCACAAGTGTTGGAATATATAAATATTAAAGCCCAATATATAGGTACAATGTGGTTATAGGGATGTGTTTGAATGGAAGAATTAATTCTATGCTGAAAATATTTTATAGGGTCAAGTCTTCAAATGTACAACAATATGTCCCATGTAAACTTCATGAGTTAGTTGGTCCTAAAAAATTAAAACATGCTTAGGAAATATTTGTGAATTTTTTGAGTCATTTCTTGAGTCAAATTAAGCATGAGTATTCTTCTTGTAATGGTTCATGCTAATCTAAAAATCACTTTATAGAGGAAGGTTCATGGTCATCCAAAAACTGCATAATGGTTTGTGGTCATACAAAACCACTTGATGTAGTGAATGGTTGTGGTAAGATAAAACCACTTGATGGTTATTGATGAGTTGAAGTGGTGAGCCAAAAAAAAACCAACTATGGTGTAATGGATGAAGGGTAACCCATAGAAAAATCATGGGAAAGTCAAGAGTAAGATAATGAAATCTCTTATTTGAAGATGACACACTTTATATGATTGACTTGATATCTATATTTATCAAAGAAATATTCAACACATATTGATATAAAAATATAATGAAAACTGAAGATATAGATTAAGATGATGAAGAGTGCAACAGGTTAAAGATGAAGACAACTCAATATATCTAGATTGAGTCATTGGTATTCATTAAGGGAGAGTGTGAAGTAATAATTTACACGTATGATATTATGAAATAATTATAATATATTAATGAAAGTAGACTATGTAAAAAATTTACACATATGATCAAAGATGAGAACAATGAGAGACATTAGGGATGGAGATCAAATAGAATCGGTTGCGAAATATATGGAGGTATCGATGCAAAGAAATTGGACATAGTTATGGATATGGTTCAACAAAGTAACCATATTAGAAATCTTGTTATGATCATATAAATGTTATATTATTATGGACCATATATAGTATTAATGTAAGTGAGGGTTGATGTATCATTATTGTATTTAATACAATGTGATCTTTAAAGTATATTGATTTTCCTATGTACAAATTTCAGTGTAAATATTTTTTATGGCTACTCATATACCAAGAAGTATTATTTCCATGCTCCATATGTAACTCTAAGTTACCTTATATAATACTAATGAAAAACTCTCGTGATGCTATCATATGATGAGAAGCACCAGTGTTATCACCTAGCAAATGATCAATCATTTCTAACTAGGAGGATCGAAGTACACCATGTAGGATTAATTTTACCATAGAAAAATTACTTTCACCATAACTAATAATTTAGTAAGCCATTTTTATTAAATTATTTTTGTTTAAAATCCAAAAACCCCAGGAGAATAATTGAACAAATCATTATTTATTTATTTTTCTCTAGAGCTAATTATTAAATCATTATTTGATAAGTGTTTCTTAACACATTTGACTATATCATCTTGGAATAATTAAATAAATAACTATTTGTTTATTATTCCTTATTCTTATCTTTGGTATAATCGTTAAACCATTATTTAGTAATTATTTCAAATTCACACCTTTCTTAATCCTTTACAAAGTGATTGATAAATCATTTTATTTTTTAATTACTTTAATCATTTTCTAAATAAATATATTTGACCACTTTGAATATATTTTCCCTCTTTAAAAATATAATAAAGTATTCCTAACGGTTGGACCTTGATTTGGTCTATAATATTTTATTATTTTCCAATTTCTAATTTAGCCCAATATTTTTTTTATAAATGAGAGGGTTCTCCATTCATTCTTCACCATGGTCACTATCATCGTCACCATTTTCGTATGCTCACATTTGAGCTCCCACTTGAGTTCTATCTTGCTTTTGGGTTTTTTGCATATTAAGATACATAAACATATCATTAAAGTGCAAGGACATGAAAGGAACCATCCCACAAAGGGGGATTTGTATACCCTTGTTGTAAACCTCCTTCACTAGGTGTTTTATAATAAAAAGATTATTTGTTTAAATTCTTTTTATATTTGGTTATTGCATTAGTTATTTCTTGTTGTTCTATGTTTTGGATTTCATATGATCTTTTTAATACAGGGTATTCTTATTTTGTCATTGCAGATCTGAAGCATAAACAACCATATCTTATGACTTAAGTGAAGCATTTTTGGTACATCTTTCCGAAATATTTACACTAACAAATGTTGACTCCATCGGTGTAGTAATTCATATCCTTGGTGACTGTTGTTTCAATTTTCTTCAAATTTTTTCCAACTATTTTTAGCCTCTCAATTTCTATTTTTAGATCTGCCCTTTTTTTTTTTTGGAAAAGTTTTTGTTTTCTATTTATTTTCTGCATCTTTCCATAGATCACAGGTTGCAGTCAAGCATGATATGGAAACATTTGGGTGAAAATTTTCGAGTGAGAGTTACGGGTTCAAAATGTACTTTTGGGCTCATTTTCTATGTTCTAGAACACACTTTTTGGCCCATTTTCTGCATTCCAACACACTTTCCAGGTCAAAATATTCATTATATCGTATTTTATAATTTTCAGATTTGCTGACTACGTTGTGTGTGTATTGGGAAGGGTTTCTATTCTTTCCTAATCCACCCCTTAGCTATAGTGCCAAAAATACTTAAATATGGTGGAAAAATCATTGATCTGTAAGCTTCATCCAACAACCCACAACATCTTTTAGTGTGGAAGCTTCTCTCATGCCATAATACCCTTAACAAAGGGATCCCATGGCTTTGTGAATTCATTCAGGGTTGTTCTCACCAACTTCTTTTCTAACATGACCTACCCAACAATATCCAACTAATAACAAACCTATGTGATTATGATGAGATAAGATGTTACTTTATCTGCTATGGACATTTTGGTGCTCTTGAGCTTCTCTCTCAACACCACTTTCCTATTGTCATTATCGCTATGGTACAACTTTTTCAAAGCCACCCAAATTTCCTTGGATTTTTTCTTTCTATAAATATGAGGGATCACATGATCCTTCACACCATCCAAAATTATCCTATGGATTTCATGTCCTTTTGGTTATAAGCAACTAGTTATGTAACATTAGTAAGAGGGGTGTCTTGATGATATGTAGACTCCAATATCTAGTTCTCCATCAACACCAATACAAGCCTCTCCTTCGAAGAAATATAAATGGATGTAAATCAAATATCATCATTTCTCTAAACATCCTCTCAATCTCCAAAACAAATACTCAACCCATAAAAATATAACTATTGGAAAATAATTATTTTATTGTAACCCCTATGACAAAATTGATCTTCCTTATCCTCATAATTTAATGATATCATACCATGTCAAAATTTCCCTATACTATATCTTATTTAAATTCTTGTCAACTTAATTTATGCTTACAAAAATGTATTTACCCAGTAAGTTTTTTCCTGAAAATTTGTTGAAAAAAAATAAACTAGTATTTCAACATAAATAATTTGAAGAAGAAATTTAAATAAAAAATCAGTGACAAACACAATGAAATTTTCACCGTCCAAATTATCCTTCACTTTTTTATTATTTAAGAAAATTAAGACGTATCTTAATAGGAAAGTGCCCCTCAAAGAATACATAGAAAATATATCTCAATAGAACTTGGAATTTTCACCCCTCTTGAGATTTTGGCCTTATTGAAAATTTAGCCCCGTGGAAATTTTAGGTTACTAGAAATGTGGTTCCTTTAACCCATAAATTGGCCTCCTTTATTATAACCTTATGAAACCCCCTATGCACTAAAATAAATTTTCCATTCACTTAGGCTAAAAGCCTCCCTGTGTAATCCTCTAGCTAGAATATCTTCCTCATCACAAATCCTAGCATCCTTTCTTCAATATCTTAACCCCTTTTAATTTCCCATGTCAAAAGCTCCTTGATACACACCTTTGTTTTGCCTTTAGTCTTGATTCTCTCACTCCTTTTGAGAAATTAACTTTCTCAATGAAATATATGTTGGGCTAATTATTGTACGTTTATGAATCGATCATTTGGAATAACATCTAGCCTGAGAACATGGGACTAATCACTCACTCAAGGTACTAGTAAAGGTTTCTAAGTTTATTAATTCCTATAGGTTTTGGTGTAATGGAAAACCCCAACCTAGTATCAAAGCCTTCACTCGGGTTTAATTCGCATGAGTTACATTGGGGTGGGGGGGGGTTTGGGGGTGTTGGAACATGCACCACATCTCTGGGACTCAGTCATGTGGAATAAATTTAACCCTAGGAACATGGGTCTAACCACCCACCCAAGATAATAATAAGGGTTTGGAAGTTTACTATTTCTTGTGGGTTTTGGTTTAATGACAAACCTCAACAAGTTGCAATGGAGAATGAAATATGTACTTTGAGAACCACAATTGGGGAAAGCTCTCCTTATTTTTTATCATCCTCCAGATATATACTCTAACAATGGTCCACATTATCTCTTTCGTGATCACAATCATCATTTGATGGCATAGTTCCATGGTTTCACGCATTGGTACCATGCTCTATTCTTTTGATGTGAAATATGAGTATCCCTACCTTGAGGATGTATCTCATATATATATAAAATATATATATATTATATATATATATAATTACTAAATAATATTAATTTATATATAATATAATATGTGAATTTGGAAATTAGGGGAACCCTACCTCCTTAGGTGAAGAACAAGTTAAATTCACAACATAATTATTTCATTAGCACGTCACATGCATGGAAAATGAAAAGAAATGAGAACAACAAACTTTTGTATTAACAAAAATCAAATTAAAATTTGTTAAATTTTATGGTATGTTCTATGCTTACAACAATTACTTCAATGTCTTCTTAGCATAAGAACTTTACTTCAAATTCAAATAACAATCAAATTAAAATTTCGGTAGCATTCACTTTATATCATGATTGACATTTTTTGAATATAAAACATCAACAATAAGTAGAAGAAGATATGATGATAAGTGAATTGTGTAAAATGAAAAGTTTCAAGTGAATTTTATACTCAAGATACCCAAGAGACTCGTCTCTTTGTAAATTAGATCATTGACAATTTTTGTATATAAAACATCAACAATAAGTAGAAGAAAATATGATGATAAGTGAATTGTGTAAAATGAAAAGTTTTAAGTGAATTTTATACTCAAGATACCCAAGAGACCTGTCTCTTTGTAAATTAGATCACGTACCTTTGTAAATTAAATTCTAGTAAGTTTTCACACTTCAATATTTAACCATATTTATAAAAGTGTTGAAGTACCCGTAAATAATGGTGGGAAGTAACTACTGGTAAGTTAATTTATTTATATATTTTTCCTTATCCCATTTTTTATGCAAATACTTTCTTAAATTATGGTGGGTAGTAACTTATAGTAAATATGTTATTTACATGTGTATGAGCTATTTTCAACAAATGGATATGTCTTTAGAGACATGAATCTTCAACACCAATTATTATTTAATTAACCCCTAGTGTCACTCTTTAGTTGCTTGTAAAGGGGAGTCTATACAAACTTATTTCATGAGAATAGTCTAAGTAAAGAATGATTTTTTATCTATTGGAGAAGTTACTGCTGACATGGAAATCACCCTTAATGCACTTGGAGGTCTTACACGGCCATGGGAAACATTTGTCACCACCATTCTCAACAATGATAGGATATGAAGAGTGAGATTTTGGAATAGAATCCACATATATCATTTCTAAAAGTCTATGTTTCGATTCTCCAACTGGACTCATCACCAGGGCAGTCCAGAGAAGAAGAGAAAATGATGAGGGTATAAATAGGATAGGGGAAGGAAGAGAGAAAAAATAGAGTCAGCTTAGTGATACCTAAGCAATAAAACAAAAAGTAAAAGTAAATAATAAAACAAGAATTCACAAATCAAAGGATAAATAATAATTAAAAACATTATAAACGATAAACCAATAAAGCCCACCAAAATAATAAAACAATACTAAAATGAAATAACAAAGTAAAATAATAATAATATAAAATAAACTAAATTGAAACTAATTAAATAAATGGAAATAAGAATAAAATTAGATACCTCAAAATAAACAAACCAAAAGTAAAGAAGGAATAAAAATAAAACTAATTGCATAAGAAAGAAAACAAATAAAATTAATAGAATAGAAAAACACAAATATAAAAATGATGAAAAGAAAATAAAATAAAAATAATAAAATAATCAAAGAAATAAGAATAAAAATAATAAAAAGTAAAAATAATATAAGAGAAAAAAAAAGAACAAACCAAGCGGAAAAATAAATTTGAAAATAAATTACGAATAATAAAAAAGAATAATTATGAATTTAAAGAGGAAACAAATAAAAGGGTGGGTGGGAGGATGGGGCAAGGAAGATAATAGAGTCAAGAGGGAAGAGAAAGAATAGGAAATAAGATATTGGCTATATGCACTCAAGAGGAAATAAGGATGTTGGAGACAGATACGTTTGTTAATGGAAGTGAACCTACTATTTTCTCTACACATGATAAAAGGAGAAATGATGTTGGTCCATCAAATTCATGAAGGTAGGGTTTTGGATCTAAGAAGGGATTCAAAGGACAAGGAAAAGGAAGATCCTTCAATTACAACAAGTTTGGCCACTATGCTAGATAATCTACTCACAAAAAGAATCATCCAAGGGAAGACAACAACAATAAAATAAACAACGGGTCTAACTACAAAGGAAAATTGAACACTTATGTTGCTTAAGAAGTAAATAACCAACCTCCTAAGAGGACAAGAAATTCTAGGTATGATGAAAATAATTTTGTTGAAAAACCATATGAGTGTTATCTCATTCCTTCTTTATCTATTTCCTCTCTTCCAAACACCTTGGATGAGTGGTTAATAGATAGTGGAGCCTCAAGCAATTTCACTGGATATAAGGAGGTTATCATAGATTAGTTGAGAGGAACACTAATAAAAATATTGTTCTTGGAGATAATGCCACCTACCACGTGAAAGAAATAGGAACTGTTACTCGTCACTTGAACTATGGTCAAACCATACATCTTCAAGGTGTTTTGTATATGCTCAATTTGAATAAGAATTTGGTATTTATTTTTGTAATGGAGGACAAAACAGTCAAGGTAGATTTTACTAATGTAAAGTTACATGCATGAAATAATAATTGTAGAGATTATTTTACTCTTGGGTTTAGGATTGATGGTATTTATCAAGTTGGTGAAGGTCCTTTGGGAGATTTGGAAAATGACACTAGAGATTATATAATTTACATTATAAATCCTTAACGAGTGTAAGGAATATGGTCACACGGATGCCCAAATTTCATATAAATCATGAAGGAGTTTGTCAAGGTTGTGAAACAGTAAAAGATACAAAGGGATCAATCCCTTCTAGTGAGAGAAAGGAAATTGATATTCTTCAATTGATCCATTCTAACAGGGTTGGTCCTTTTCACGTGACTTCATTGGGAGAACATGTATACTATGTGATATTTATGCATGATGTCTCTCACAAAACATGGATTTATTTATTGAAGAAGAAGGATGAAGTATTTACATGGTTTCTCTCTTTCAAAACATTGGTGGAGAATCATAAAGGAAATAAGATTAAGACATTGAGAACTAATGATGGAATTGAATATGAATCTAATGAATTGAATGAATTTTGCAAAGAGGAAAGTATTAAGAGGGAGCTCATCATTCCATATAATCCACAATAAAATGGAGTTGTCAAGAGAAATAATCATACAATTATGGAAGCCACTTGTACCATGATTCTTGATCAAGGGCTATCGAAATGTTTATGGGGAGAAGCTGCGATCTTTGTTGTGTACGTTCAAAATAAGAGTATTCCTAAAATATTGGATTCCAAGATACCTAAATAAATCTTCACTAACCCTCTCATTTATCAATGTAAGAGGGAGTTTACTTCTAAATTCAAGATGGACCTAGGATTGATGCATTCCTTCCTAGGCTTGGAGGTCTAGCAAAAGCTAGGTGAGATTTTCCTTTCTCAAGGAAAATATATTGTGAAGCTATAAGAAATATGTGGCAAGGTGGACTGTAAGTCTATGACTACACTGATGGAACTAAATTTCAAGAAGCTATGTTGAAGTGCTTGTGGTCTAGTTTTGGCAAATCCAATTAAATATAGACACCTTGTGGGAGCATTGATGTTATTTATGAACACTTGCATGGAAATATGCTTTGTTGTTAATAAATTGAGTCAATTTATGGTTGAGACTCATATTATGAATTGGGTTGTTGCAAATAATATTATAAGATATCTTCATGGTACTATTAACCATGGACTTAGGTACACTATCAGGGATCTGAGATTACATGGATATATTGATGTTGATTGGGCTAGCAGTGTGGTCAATAGAAAAAGTGAATTTGGATGTTTTTTCTCTTTGAGATCCACTTCCATCTCCTGGATTAGATAAAAAAAAAAAGTTTGTTGCACTAATCACCACTGAGGCGGAATATATTGTAGCTAGTATGGCTTATTATGAAGCCATTTGGTTGAAGAACCTCTTCAATGACCTATTTGAGCACATGCGAGATGCCACCATCATTTATTGTGATAATAAAAGTGGGATTCTCCTTTCATATAATCTCTTGTTCCATAACTGATCCAAGAATATTGATATTAGGTACCATTTTATCTTAGATATGGTACAATGGGGATCAATAAGGATCCAAGGCATCATGATATATGAACAAGTTACTGACATCCTAAAAAATCTTTTGGCAAAAAGAAAGTTATTATACTTCAAAGAGAGACTTGGAATTAGGGGAAGACCCTCCCATGAGGGTCCTGATTGAGTTGGACATTCAGATCAAGGAGGTCATGGGTGCCTGGGGTACTTCTTGGAGCTATGTGATTATAGGGTGAGTGGTTAAACTTCCCTTATGGAGTACATACCCCAACATGTGAGCATAGATTGAGTGGTTCAACTTCCCTCTATGGAGTACATTATATGAAAACAGGGTGAGTGGTACACCTTCCCCTATGGATTACATACCCTAACATGTGAGAATAGGGTGAATTGTTTGCCTTCCACGATGGAGTACACTATAAGAAAATAGGTGAGTTGTTCACCTTCCCTCGTGGCACCCCCAAAATACATCCTAGCTTAATAGTCTTGGACTCTTGGGAAGTACCTCTGATTTTGCCAATAAGTTGGGCAATGTGGTTAGGGTTCACTAGTACTATCACCAAATTCATCAGGTACTAATTTATTCCCTATGACTAAGATGCATGATGTTCAACAAATTGATCACTAAGGATCAATCCTTATAGGGTTCTATCCCTGGACATGTTGTAGATGATAAAACCCCCCTCTAAATATTTTTCATACACCTCCATTTTGGAGCCTACCCTTTGTCAATAAGAACTTATCTTTCATAGTCGTCAATTGTTCCTCTTGATTGTCCAATGTTGTAATCACTTATTTTTTCATGCAACACTTGTGTGGCATCTTAACTGAGTCTTATCGCCCATAGTTTCACAACTGTTGAAGAAAAGTGAACTCTTTCTTGAACACAAGCCAACTCTTATCTTGATCTAGCATTGATTATTGGTATTGCCTATAGGAGCTGTGCAATCCTATATCACTATAGAATACACAATTCCTTGAGGGGTTGACCTGTGAAACCCTAAGATACAGGTAGTCACTGGGAAAGTAAACTGTGTAATCTTCCATTGAGAGTCAGAATTGTGCAATCCATTGAGCTAGTTAACCACACAATCCCTTGTCATGGGAACTGTATAGTTCATTCTGCTAGTGGATTGTGCAGACCTTGGAGTAATAAATTACACATCACTAGAAATTATGGGGTGTCAAATCACCTATGGACAAGTGGAACAAAGTTTTATTTCTGATCTAAGGACAAGCGTCGATTTCTCCTTTATATTAATCATGAGTGTCATAAACCCTAACCTAATCCCATGGGGGATAAATCTATATATTAGATGTATATCTCATTTGCACACTTGAAATTAAATATCTAGCCTTCCCCATGAGATCAAGGAGTTTTTGACTTGGTTTGTAGCACTTTTCTAGGTAAGTTTCTAAAGTGTCACTTTTTACTTATTTTTTTGTTGCTTTTTTGTTTTCAAGTGCCACTTTTCCTATTTCTTCTTGTAGTTACTAGTTTTTCTGCTATATTTATCATGTACAAGTGTTGTTTCATTCTGTCGTTCATTTTTTACAAGTGTCGCATCCCTCCCAAGTTATTTTTCCTAGAAAAAATTACTATTTTGGTGTATTTTTATGGATGCATGTTCTTCCCCTTTGCATGATATTTTATGTTCAATGATAATGACTGATATAACTAATTCAAAGGCTGATCTACATTTTCCTCTTCCTCATCCCAATACTTGTGTTGGTAAAGATATTGAGGGGGGGGAGTGAATCAGTATTTTGAAATCATTAAAATTTTTAATTTCATACCCATATTTTTGTACGTGACTTTACTAAAGGGAACTCGCGTATGTACGCAACTGTTATTTAGACAACTAACATACATCCAGTAAACTTACTTTTTAGATAATTCATCATATGTTTATCTTGATCCAATGAATCAACACCTCATTAGAGATTAAATAAACATTAACCATGTGCAGTAAGAAAAAAATAAACCTTCACACATAAGAAACAAATAAACATATATGAACACCATGATTTTTAGGTGGAAACGCAATGTGGGAAAAAACCCACCACTTTTATCATCACTATCTTCCTTTTATCATAAAAAAAAGTTCCTACAATCTTGTATTGGTGCAAACTCATACAAGAATGAAGGAACCCACCGAAAGAAGGCTACAACCTTCTCTCATTCTCCAACACCCACTAGAAGGGAGGTTTAACCCCCTTATCTCATTTACCAACACCCACTGGAATGGAGCTCGAAACCCCTTATCTGATTTACCAATTACCACTGGAATGAAGCTTTGACTTCCTCATTGAAGGCTCCAACACTCAACACATTCGTGTACCACATTTCATAAATTTTCATATTGGATCCACCTACTACAAAACATCACAATTGTAGGCCATGTTTCATCAATTTTTTAGACTGGACCCACTGCCATCATTTAGGCCCAAAATCAAACATCAAATCTAAAACTCATTAGTGTAACAAATCACTGAATCATCAACTGAAAAAACCAATCTCTAAAGAAGCCAATGATTGAATCAAATGAAACCCAACTAAATCAACTTATTCTCAAACAACCAAAACATTTAGATTAATGTAACTAGAGTACTGATATTGAACCCAAACACTACATAATCTTATTAAATCAATTGAAAGACCTGATTAATAAACTATCAAAATATATACGCTACTTTTTTGTAGCAAACCCGCATGTATATGCAAATTCCTTGAAACATACCCTCATATAGATCTCAAAACATTGAACCCTAAAATTGAACCACTCTCACTATGAAACAAACACTGAATCATACACAGATCCATTGCATCATTCTAAAATATTCACGAAACCATTATGGATCTTCAATCACAAACAACTAGTAGCTTCATCATTCTTCAATCAATCAATCCTCAATCAAACCATCACTGTTAATCCTAGATCAACAAGTAAGGCTTCATTGACAAACAAGAGAAATATAACAAGACTAAATAAAATGATCACACACGTTTTTCAACAAAAATCTA
Source organism: Pinus taeda (assembly GCA_000404065.3). Lineage (NCBI taxonomy): Eukaryota > Viridiplantae > Streptophyta > Pinopsida > Pinales > Pinaceae > Pinus > Pinus taeda. The sequence goes on from APFE030623368.1 coordinate 219,597, forward strand.
GTTTATGATGCACTTTCCTCAAAACAATTATGCATGTATATGGACCTTTCAAGAAAAAAACCCACATATATATCTGAATATATATGTGACTTACTAATGTTAAACCCATGTGTCTATGTTCCTTTCAGGTCATCATACCTACATACAGATCTTCAATTAGTGGCACAAACCTTTGTTGCATTCACATAAATTCAGACATACCCAGATCTAAGTATACACATAAAAATCAGACATCAAGACACTATCATCACTGATCAAATCAACCCATAATCACATTGTCATTTCAGATATATTGGATCTGATCCATCATCGAATTCTCGAGTGCATACATAGTTTAAAATCAAACAAATCAATAATAGCCCATTACATGCATACTTACTTCATATCTTACTATTCATAACATATTCATCACTTACATACACCTACCACTTTGATCTTCATCTCCTTATATATCTTAGCCCTTATCCAATATGAGAGGTAAAAACCATAATAATGTCGATGATATTCTTAGACGAGATCAAATATCTATTGTTGGGCTCAATACCATAGGTCAATACCATGGTGTGGAAATTGTACGCACCTTTCCTTCTTCATACCCACGTGTGTGCGCGTTGCTTTACAGAACCCGCATATACTTCTTGAAATTTCAACTTTATCAATCCTTTACATCCTGTTGACATATTCATCAATTAATTTCCCATCAAAATACAACTCATCAAGTAAGCTTCCATCAAGGAAAACACATCAGTCATAATGCCAACAATCTCCCCCTTTGGACTTGATGGCAACCACATTGGTGTTTCATCACCATAGCTTGTAGATACTTGTAAGACACATCAAGCTAATCACTAATATTTTGAAACACCAAGTTACTCCCCCCCTTTGACATCAAGAGAAAATGGTTTAACAATGTTGAATGAAGGCTTCTTTCTTGAGCACTGTATATTTGAATAGCTGCGTATGGACATTGAATACTGACCATGCTCCCCCTGAGCACATGCTGAATATTTTTAAGGGTGTGCAATAAAATACATGACTTTATGACTCAATTGCATATGACTTTTGCTATCACCAAAGTCTCAAACATATATCAATCACCCAATCATAGTGGGTTTACATATTATGACATCAACCACCCAATCACAATGGGGTTATAAATTACATCATATGCCCAAAAGACTTGTCAACAATAGTCCTTACATGATTGAATTTGACAATGACTACATCATGACCTTTACATCAAATGAAAGACATGACATGTATAACAAAGACCAAATACCTCTCTAGTGAGTTAAGAAGACCAAGATAGTCTACAAAAACCATCATATACTATGTAGAATCTACACCATAAGCATCTGTCATGAGCAACTGATCTTCATTATGCAAAATAGGACAATGTCGCTTCAATATCATCAACCTGTGACCAATTATGCAACAAAATCATAAGTGAGAAACAAGAATATCATCATAAAGTAAGATAGGATAATGTAGCATCATTCTTCAACATCATAAAAATATGCCATGTTACCAAGTATCATCAAGAAAATGTAGTAGTACTATATCAATAACCATGTGTTTGTGAAAAAAGTTGCAACACCATTATCTTGGCACAAATTCTTCATACTTCATAAACTATGAAACTCAACCACTCATCCCATAGACTTCATCCATGACAGCAACATTATCATCAAATAATCATAGCATAAGATAACAATATCTACATGTTCTTTCCACAACTGATAATAATCAACCATAATTAGAAACTCATGGATCATCATTCAAAAACTTAAAAAACATAAGAAACATCACTATTGATAAGAATAATTATGTGCCAAGGAATTCTAAAGCAAACATAATGCCAACAATGCATTCTTAGAAGCATAGAAAATTCTCCCCTTAAACCTGTGCTAGTTGTTCACTGTTTGATATAGTCATATCATCTCATATCTCAGTAAAAACATCAAAGCATCTTCATCAATCAATTATATAGTAGGGCATCAACAACTTATGAAAACAAATTCTAAATCACATCAACAGATTGTAACCATTGTTATCACTCAGGTTGTCCCTAGGCTCCTAATAGGGATATGGCCGAGGTAACCACAAACCAATCTTCTGATTGCAGGTTCTAGCCCACCTGCAATTGGAGAGGGCTCTCTCCTTTTGATTCAACCTTAGTTGATGATTTTAGGCTAGCTTTCTGACTTCAATGGAGTGTTGATTGTGATTGGGAAGAAGGTAGGATTCTCGAACAAAGAGGCACGGTAAGGTGTGATAAGTTTCGAACCATTGGGCATGGAGTCACAAATTGCGGCATTCGAGCGTTTTCTTGGTCACAAGGGGATACAGAGCGGGATAGCCACACAGGATACAATACTCGGTCTGTTGAAAGTACGGAATGAACATCAGGGATGAAAGGCAAAGGAGAATCATTTCATCATGCTGACAAAGAGGAGAAGTGGATGAGTGGGATCCCGGAGCAGTTAAGAATTTCTAAGACATGCACTCATATGTGAAAGAAACAGCGTAAACTAGATCATTTAAGAATACAAGCTCATAACTGCTTCTGAAGAAAACATTGAAAAACGCAGAAATTGAGCTTAAGGTGTATTGGAACAAATCTTAAGCTATTCTTTTTTGCTGCAATTCAGAAAGGCGGAAAGGTGGTAAAAAAAACATAAAATAAAATAGAGGAGAAGAACACTTATTGGATCATGTAGAAGCACAGGAATTCAGTGATCATTCCTTGGCCAAGAGAAAACATCAAGTTGTTTTGCAATCCGTGCTTTCAGCAATCTTTGATTATGGAAATTATGACAGTTACAGTGCGAGTCTCTGTTCAGAGAAAATGCTGGAAAGAAGACTGACCAACAACTACTACCAACCAACCAAACCCTCACAACATTGCTTAGGGTGGTATTTATAAACAAAATATCGGAAAGACATCATTACAAGTGACCTTGACAGGTCTGCTTAGAACTCTTCAAAAATCTAAATGCTGCTGGAATTAAATGCAAGTAAATCTTTTTGGTTGCGCTGGGGGAAGCTGGATCGAAACAGGTGACGAGGTGGCCCTTGGGGACCAGATGTGGTGCTGCTGCAGTGAATGTGCTTCAGGGCTGCAGTTCGGCTTTGGTGCGAATTGAATGTGCAATAATTATGATTTGAGAGCTTCAAGTAGTTTCGCCCTCCTTCTATGATTCAGCTGGAAGATATTCAATTTTCTCTTGCTTTGGGCCGCTGCTCAAGATATTCTCTGATACACTTTGCCACTACATTGATGGTTTCCGTCGTCGACTGATACTCTTTGACACGCTTGATGCCTACTAATTTGATCTGATACACTTTAAACTCTGTGATTGATCTGTTGTTGTCTTCAAACCGGATCCTTTGGCATGATTGGGTGATTTTCTGGCTCTTTCGGTGCGCAATGGGCTCAGCGATCAGAAGAATCCCTGAAGATTCCTCGAAATGGCCTATTTCCCGTAGCGATGCGCGAATAGCGCTTTGCACTATTCGCGCATCGGAAACTGCCTCCGTTTCTTGATCTGGAGCTCCAAAGTGCAATTTTTCTCCCTGCATGAAGCTTTTTCGGCTTTTCTGGCTGCTGACGTAAGCATGGCGTCAGCTATATGGCGGATGACGTCATCTGTGGGTCCCTGGTACAGTGCGACGTGGTGAGATACTGGATGTACTGTGCTGAAGAGATTCCGATGCGATATCGCGATATCGCGTTGGCGGGGAACAGGGAGGGAATTAGTTTGGAGACTTGGCACTTGCGACTGCCGATCGGCAATATCACAATATCGCATCGACGGAGACAGAGAGGTGAATGGATTGGACACTCGGCGCTTGTGATCGCCGATCGCCGATATCGCAATATCGCATCGGTGGGGGACGGATGGGCGATGTTTTGCATGAATATGAGAGTGCGAGGTTGTGATGCGAAAACGGCTTTGAGGAGAAAAAGTAAGTAAGTGGGTGTGAAGGTCATTTGAGGTTTCAGAAGGGGTCCAATTACCTCGGAGGGACTCTATACTTTGGAAGGAGTCCATCGTATCTGGGAGGTGGTTTTTGAAGTCAGGTTTCTTGCTTAGTTTCTGATAAACTGAACAATTCCCGGGAGATGTTATGGTTATTTTTCAACCAGGGGGAGGGATATTACATAGGGGGATTTTACTTAATATTAATAAGGGGATGGGAAGAATAGGGAGCTAAATAATAATGTTAGTGGTTAATATGGAGAAGGTAAGAAAGCGCTAAGTTCAGGAGAGCTTAGGTTGTTACAGGGGGTAGGACCATACTTCGGGAGAAAATATGGAACAACTTTGAGTAAAGCAGATCTTTACTCAAGCTAGAATTATGAATATGATGGAACCTAAGAGGTGTCAAGCAGATCTTGACCTCTTTTGGCGAAATTAGTTAATGATTGGGGAAAACAGAGAAGGGGAGTCAGTTATACCTCTTTTGAGCCTTTTTGCTTACAAATCCTTGTTGATTATGTCCTGCATGATATGATACCTGGAAACCTGGAACTGGTCAGCAATTTCAGCAGCCTCAGAACTACCTACCCAGCCTACTTGCCTAGCATTTTTTCTTCTTTTGTTTGGGGGTGCACTTAGACTTGCAAACCCGTCACTCATTTTTCTTTTGATGCTTTCCTATCTACATACTACCCTTATTTCTTCCGAAGCCCAGATTAAGCTGTTGGGCTCGTCTGTTTCTCTACCTACCTAAGAATCTACCAAGATTAAATTGTTTGGACAGACTTACAATCTCTATATTCTAAAACATGAAATTTAAACCTAGGGAGACCAAGATTAAACTGTTTGGACCTCCCTTTAACTAAAAGTAGTGATACCGAGATAACTTTACAAAATTTGAAGGCAATTGAATGAACTTGAAGTAGCCTTCTTCATTTGGAGATTGTTTGAACAAATATGGAGCATTGCAGCAAGCAAAGTACGAAATATTTGGCCTGTGAAATGCCAATCATAAAAAATGAATATCTGCTGCAGCAGGAGCTAACACTTTCAACGCACCTTAATTGGCAATGCGGCCAAGTGGTATATAGAGTTGCCAGGGGGAAGCTTTACATCTTTCACCGATTTGGCTAACATTTTCCTAAATCATTTCCAGTTTCCCGTCCATTATGATGTTGGAACTGAACTTCTGGCCAATTTTCATTAGGACACGACACCTCACATTTCTGATCATATTTAGGAATGGAGACAGAGAAAGAGACTCATTAAAGCCGAAATTCCTCCTGAATACCATCTTGAATGGTTTTTGAAATCCTTACAACCTGAGTTCTCTAAGGATGTCTCTTTGTCCAGAGTCTATTTTGAAGAGCAAGCTATTTTTAGGGCCCAACAATTAGAATTGATTTACTCTCAGTATGGGGTTCTATAAAAAATCTTGCTTGATGCTCCCGGGACTAAGGTTGATATAGCAAAGTCGAAGCCAGGTCCCCATGTGGATGGTATCGTTGGATCCATAGATACCAATGCGTGAACCTGTTGAGCCAATTGCAATAGTTGTCTTTAAAAACTGCTCCTACCAATCAGGTCACATCGTCTAACCCTTCGTCTTCTCAACCCTCTTCTGTTAGTGTCGTCCACTCTTCCAACCCCAAAGGAAATCAAAATTCCAACAGGAAGAAGAAAGTATGAGGTAAGAAAAAAAGTCAAGATGGGAAGAATGACGCAAATAAACCTAGCAATAATGTTGGTGGTGGTGGAAATGAGTCTAGAAAGAAAGTCAAGTTTCCATGCAAGCTATGTAGTGGAGACCATTTAACTCATCTCTGCCCAAAATTCAAGACGTTCAACACTTGTTAGGGCAACAAGGGACTTCTAGCTCTCAAGCTGTGTTAACCAACCCTTTTCCCCAAGGGCAGTAGATGCTTGCTGGCATGAATTCAAATCCTGGTACCTCTGCAAGGGGCAACCAGGAAGGGGAGAAATCATCAAATGTTTTCATGATGGGTTCTAACGTCCATGTGGCCACTTGGTCACGTGATTACGGTGAAATTGAAACATCCAAGGACAAAACTGCTCCTGGAAATACTGACCTTCATATTGAGCAACCCTTTGTTGAGACTATACCACGGATACCAAAAGGTTCCGCTAAATGTGTGACTATCAATCCTATTGCTAGGGCCGCCCAGAATTACTCCATTGTTGAGGATCTGGCTCAGAGTCCATGCGCTATGTCCGCTTTAGAGGTTCTCTAGTCGTGTCCAGCTCAACGAAGTGCTTTGCTTTTGGTGATAGGGGCAGTTGATCCAAACAACTCTTTAGTGCTCACTTTTGACATGTTAATGTCAAAAAGCGACTCTCTCATCACATGGAATTTCAAATAAAGTCTACCTACTAGAAAATTAACATTTTTCAAACCATTATTGATGAAGGAGCTTCCTTGTGCATCATGTCAATGTCATGTTGGAAGGCCATTGGATCGCCTTCGGTTGTTCCTTCACCTACCTCCTGACAGCATTTAACAGGCATTCTCATAAGCCGCATGGGATTATCTTGACCTTTCCCATATGTGTTGGGGGAATATTGTCAATATCAAAGTAGAATTCATTGATGCTAACTTAGATTATAATCTCCTCTTAGGAAGGAACTGGGTATATGAAATGAATGTTGTTGTTTCGACTCTATTTCATGTCATTTGCTTTCCTCATGAGGGGAAAATTGTCAAGGTTGATCAATTGGATTATTCTCTAGTTGATCCTCGTGCAACTTTGGATTCTACCGTTCCTTTAGTGGATAACCCAAGTCTGCCTACTGAGAATCTGGGAGTTGGGATGTATTCTTCATTGATGGGTAAATTTGATTTTCCCTCTCCTATCGCTAGATTAATGTTGTTTCATCATCTAAGGAGTCTTCACGGGCAGAGTTCTTCCGGACTCATTATTTTTCAAACCCTTGGACCTTGCCTTCACCTACGACCACATTAGATGAAGGACAAGTTGGTGGAATGGCATTTCCTATGTTCGCAGCAAAGCTTAGATATCATTCTATCGTCAACTCTGCAGACAACCATTCTTCTCCTTTCTCTAAGGAGGATTTAGATGGTGATGTGGCCCCAACTTGGACCCTTGATTCTGCCTCTACTATGGATTGCTTAGATACGGTTTTACCATCCAAGGAAGCAATCCTAGAAGTAATAATGGGTGCAGATCGACCTTGGGAGGACTTACACCATCGTTCATGTTTTCTTCCTCTGTTGCAGGAAGTAGAATCTAGGTTCTCCGAGCTGTTTACTAGTGATGTTTGTATAGTATCAAATCCTTTGGCTCCAGCACACTTTCGTGCCGAAGGTAATATGTCAATGATTTCAAAAACAATATCTATAAACATCTCTAGGAACCTTAACGTGATCGAGAATCTCTTGATTGAAGCCGAATGTTCCCCTGAAGAAATTCAAATTTACAGCAACCTTTTTAAGGAGTTTCGAGATGTATTCGCTTGGTCTTATGAAGAAATGCTTGGCATTGATCCATCCATAGTTCAACATGAGATCAAGACGTATGAAAATGCTAAACCAATTCGTCAGAAGCTTTGGCCGGTTAATCCTAGGAAAGCAGCAGCTACTAAAGCTAAAGTAGAGAAGTTGCTCAAGGCGGGTTTTATATACCCTGTTCCTCTTATGGATTGGGTTTCTAATCCACTCCCTATAGATAAAAGGCAAGGAACAATCCAAGTATGCATTGACTTTAGAGACCTAAACAAAGCTTGTCCCAAAGATAATTACCCCACGGCATTTATTAACCAGATTATCGATGAATGTGTGGGTAATGAGATTTTCTCCTTCATGGATGGTTTCTCCGGTTATAATCAAATCTCTATGTGTCCTAAAGATCAGCACAAGATAGCTTTTATATGTCCCTGAGGTACCTTTGCATATAGAAAGATGCCTTTCGGTCTTAAAAATGTTGGATCTACCTTCCAGAGGGCCATGTCATACGCTTTCCATGACATCAAACATATCATCGAAGCATACTTGGATGATTTAGCTACTCATTCTCGAAAGAGAATTGATCATCCTAGTCATCTTCGATTGGTTTTTGAGTGATGTCGGTTTTACAAGATCTGGTTGAATCCCAATAAGTGTGTTTTCGTGGCTACATCTGGTCGGTTATTAGGGTTCAATGTGTCAACTGAAGGGATTCAAGTTGATCCCTTCAAGGTAGAGGCAATAATTCAGTTGCCTCCCCCATCCTCAACTCGAAAACTTCAAAGTCTTCAAGGGAAGGCTAATCTCTTAAGAAGGTTTATAGCGAATTATGCTAATATCACTAAAGGGTTTATGTGTTTGCTACGGAAAGGAGTTCCATTCATATGGGATGACTTTGCGCAACGGTCGTTCGATGCCTTGGAAAAGGCATTAGTCTCTACCCCGCTTTTGAGTCCACCAGATTATGGTAGGGATTTCCTTTTATATCTCATTATTGCAGAATCAACCATAGGTATGGTTCTCGTTCAGGAAGATGATGCTCTCATGGAGCATGTGATTTATTACTTGAGCCGAGGCATGGTAGGTCTTGAACTTCGCTATTCTCCTATTGAGAAGTTGGCTTTGGCTGTTGTCCATGTCATCTAGTGGCTCCACCATTATATCTTTCTATGAAAAACTTTTGTCTTAGCAGCAGTCAATCCATTCCAATTTGTCCTCAGTAGGCCAATGATTGGGGGCAAATACAATTGATGGATCATCATTTTACAAGAATTCAATATCGAGTTCTTTTTCTCCAAGTCTAAGAAATCCATGGTTTTTGCCGAGTTAATTTCTGAGCTGCCTTGTGGAGAGGATACTGTTTATGAGGAAAGTTTTCTCGATGAACATCTATTCCTTATCCCTTCGCTCGACCCTTGGTATGGAGATATCATTGTCTATATCCAAACTTCAAAATTTCCCTCTACTTTCTCTAAGGATGAATGTCAAGAATTACGTCACCTGGCTAAGAACTATGTCATTGTTGGTGATACATTATATCGTCGAGGGGTTGATTCAATCCTTAGGCATTGCTTAACCTTAAAGGAAGTAGAATTAGTGCTCAATGATTGCCATAGTGGAGCTTGTGGTGGTCATCTTTCAAGGCTTGCTACAACCCAGCATATCTTGCGTGCTGACTATTTTTGGCCTTCGCTCTTCAAAGATTGTGTTGAAGTAGTCAAACGTTGTCACCCATGTCAAGTTTATACTCGGAATATGTGCACACATCAACTTCTATTTTCCCCGTTGTCACTATCGGTCCTTTTACTAAGTGGGGCATTGATTTTACAACTTGTAATCTGCCTTTAGTAGTGAACCATAAGTACATTATCGTGGTCGTAGAATACTTCATGAAGTGGGCTAAGGCCATGCCCACTTATAAAAATGATAGTGAAACAACAGCATTGTTCCTTTTCAATTAGATTTTCTCAAGGTTCGGTATCCTGAGAGAGATTATCACTGACCATAGTAGTCATTTCCAGAACCAACTAATGTTTGAATTGGCTCTTAAATTGGGTTTCCAGCAGGAGCACTCATCTCCATATTATCCTCAAGCCAATGGACAGGTCGAGGATGTGAACAAAACCCTTAAGACAATCCTGTAAAGGAAGATCGAAAAAAATTGGTCCAATTGGCATCTTATGTTATATCCGGCTCTTTTGGCATACCGAACCTCCGTAAAGACTGCTACAGGTTTTACACCTTTACAGTTAGTTTATGGGATGGAATCTATCTTCCCTGTTGAATGTTAAATTCCATCTCTTAAGTTAGCTATTGAGCTCCTTCTAGAGACCTCTAGTCTCGAAGAGCGCCTCCTTCATTTGATCTCGATGAGCAATGTCGAGATGCCGCCACAATCAATGAGGCTCATAAGAAAAGGGTTAAAACTCAGTACGATAAAGCTTTCCATCCTCGAGTCTTTTCTGAAGGCGACCTTGTCTTGGTCTATGACCAAGATAAGGATGCCTGGGGGTAGGCAAGTTCAAGCCTATGTGGTACGACCCCTTTATAATTAAACGAGTTTTACAAAAAGGGGCGTATGAGTTAGTCGATTTTGAAGGAAACAAGTTGGTAGAGCCCTGAAACGGGCTCTACCTTAAGAAGTACTTTGCTTAAGTAGCAGCTAGGCAATGGCTTCTTTGTACATTTTGTATTTTTGTACATATCTCATCGTGATTTTTTGATATCAACACTTTTTGGTCTGTTGTGGTAGGTGTTGATGGATAACTTGTTCTATTTTGGATTCATCGATGGTGCTAGTCGGCACACTCAAAACCTCACTTCCGCAGCTTGGGTAATCTACTATCCAACTGGTCAGTTGATGGTGTCAAGGGGAGTATGCATTGGTCCCACATCAAATAATATGTCTGAGTATACGTCGTCATTAATTTACTATCCGAAGAAATTTCTTATGGAATCGATTCATTGGTAGTCTATCTTAATTCACAACTGATAATGTCACATTTGAATAACATTTATCGGGTAAGGGCTCCATGTTTATATCACCAGTATTTAAGGGTGAGGTTGTTGCAAAGATCATTTACTTAAATTAATTATTTTCACAATCCAAGATCTCATAATTGGTTAGTAGATCCTATCGCTAATCAAGCTTTAGACTAGCACATCATTCATTCATCAAAATAAAATTAAGCATCAAAATGTCGAAAAAAAAAAAAATATATATATATAATATATATATATATATATATATATATATATATATATATATATATAATATATATATATATATATATATATATATAATATATATATCATAAAACATCTCAAGTGTACATAAGTGTGTCAAAAATAATATACAAAAATTGGGACTCAAATGCCCATAATCATGTCCAGTACATCTAATGCCCCAGCGTAGGATGAGAGGCTAAGTATGCGACTACTTCTTTGGCCACATGCCTAAGAGTCGGAACCTAGTCCTGTGGCATGCCAACCACGTGACGCTGCATATCTATAGGGAGATCCTCTACAGCCTCCATCGGTACTCGGGGAGTTAATCTCACCAAGTGTCGTTGAACTGTGTGTAGGAGTCACTCTGTATTGGCAGTCGCCTCTTCGGCACCTTGGTTGCGACATCCATGCCGTGGGAATCCATCTAGTCGTACTAGCCCAATATCTGGAACATTATCATCATATTAGTCATTTGAATCCTATCAAAAATATTTTTCAAGTTCATTTTAATATTTAAAAAATCATAAAAATCATAAAATCATAAAATAAAAAACATTTGTTACCTATATTGCCCCATGTCGCGGTTGGTGGTAAAGTTAGATCAGGATCTCCTTGGAAATCCAAGCTGGCATAAGGGTAATCATCCACTGCGATGATAAACTGCTCCCACCAGGAGAAGAAGTCATCATCGAAAGCAGTCTGTGGAACGTCCCCACCTCCTAGTCATTTCATCAGGTCATCCCACCTACCCATCCATGGATCTCGTGCGTTGCTAATCGAAATTGATACTCTAGGGCGAAGTGTTGGGACCCTCTCAAAGAAGAAAGAGAAAAAAATAATTCCATACCTGAAGTTTTTGGTCTAGCCCTTTTTGATAGATGTAATTTAGCCCTTCAGGTTAGCGATAACAGGAGTACACCAATCAAATATTGTGGTAAGACAGTCTATCGCCAAGCTCATGGCAAGCCGTGAAGCCTAGTGTAAGGAAGCTGATCCATTCACTCTGGCTATAGTGAACAGGATTATCCTCAATGACAAACTCTCCATGTGCTTAATTGGAATTTGGCTTCCAACCTTTTCTGGATGACCAGGGCAATATATGCACATAGTCCTCGATAAAGAGACTACCTCGTGATCTGCCCATGGAATGTACTACCTCTCCCCTCCGGGAAAGGTCGATGATGAAATAAATATCCTCAATCTCTATCTTGAGTGGCATTTGATCGATCATGAATGAGCCATCCTCGATGCTCCAGTAGTGAATAAGCATTTCGAGCAAGCGAGTGTTTGCTTTCATGTTTGGCATTTTGAAGAACTTTGGCAAACTACATCCTCTTAAGGCATCCAAGGACTGAGGATCATTCATAACCTCATCATTCACTGTGGCATGCTCTCTTTCCCTCCAGGTGACTGGTATCCTGAGGTAAAAAACAAGTTTGGACCATTGGATTTTTGTTTTGAAGTTTTCACAGCGTATAAGCGGGTCTGTTTCATACATAGTCGCGTCTAGGGCATGCGTATACGTGGGTTACATATAGCCAATCCGGTATATGCCGCGACAAATTTTTTGACATATATTCAACGGTGAAAATTGAATTAAAATTTTTAAAACCAATCACAAATAAATGCAAGATGAGTTATGGGTTACCTGGTGATTTTGGGAAGATTTGAACGGTCGAATTTGGAAAATGACAAAGCTTGCTCCTTTTTCTTCACTCCTTGTGCTCTCAACTCAAACGGTAATAATGGTGAGTCAAAAAACTATTTTATGAGCTTTGAAAATGTCAAATTTTTTCAAAACTTGATTTTGTTTTGTCTCATGTAACTTTTAACTTGGGAGATTGGAATGTCAACAATGGTTTGATTTTCAGGACATTTTGGACGCTTTTTCAACAGTTTTGAGACGATTCCATGATTGCTGACCCATCATGGCAGGTATTGTTTTCTTACTAGTATATAGGTTAGGGAAGCCATTTTTCCATTGCATTATGCATACTAGCCTCCATTTGTTGATACACTTTCCATAGGGTCGATCACATTGTGTTATGGTTCGTAAACCATCTTCACTCGCCAATTTTTAAATCATGGCACGATGGTAGAGACATCCTTTTCATGGGCATCGTAGTTAGCACCTCACTGACATTTGTTGCCCGTGCTGCTTCGATTTGAGTAGCCTCAAGAGTCCTCTGTAGTCCTGCCATGAATTATGTGATGAAGACGCATTCTTCTTTGCTTCTTCGCTTCGTTGTGGCCTTATACCCTAGAGACTCTTACGTGTCGAGTTGTACTACTACATTGCATTTTGACCATTTGCACCTTTTGGCCTTGAGCTGGCTTTGGACTTGTGTTTAAGCCAACTTTTAACTATGACATCTACAAAATCAAACTTGCATCCCATTGACTTCTGCAACTTGACACACCCTAACCCATGGAAGGAACACACCTTTGAGTGTCTTTAACCAGTTGTCGCCTCCTTGCATTGAGCATACGATTGTTCCAATCCCAGGAACTAGATCATCTGTTTCACCAACACTTGTTCTTTCCATGGTACTATAGCATTCTTTTATTCTTTTTCCATCTTAAAGAAAAAGACAAAAAAATATATATTCCAAAAAGAGCGGGAACATGACAATATTTACACTTATTGTTGGCAGCGAGAGTCAGTCGTGTCACCCTTGAACAATGCAATCAAAACAAAGTCTCCTCCATTTGGGCGGGATTTAGTTTGATTTAGGTACACCTTAACCTTATTATTGAGTCATTTCTCCCCCGATTAGTTATCTTTTCCAATCATATGGAGGGTTCATTCATGCCTCCTGCATGACGAACTTATACAGAGTCATCATATGATACCACATAGTCACATTGAGTCGTGCTTTTGTTCAAGGGAAGTTAGCCTGAGTCGGCCTCTTTGCGGTGTCTCTTGACTAATTTTTTAGTTGGACATCCCAGGTTATTAGTGTCTTTTCTATCATCACATCAGTTATATTGGTCCTTTACTCATGCCAGTTTCAGAAGTTCTCCATTGACTTCTTGTTGGCGGTTCTTGTCCTTATCGACAATGACATCTTGCTCTGAGGACAGGCCTATAGCCGCAACCTGGCCCTATTTTCATTATTGATAGGTCACCTTGTGCTCAACATCGATCAGTATCATGGGTCTTTAACTGAGTGGTTTCCCTTGTGTTCGACATCGGCTTACACTATCACACATTAGGATTCATGCAGTACCTTGGTTTCCTTTTGAACCTATTGGTGGATACCTCGCCTCTGTGTCAGCTTTCATTATTGGTTGGTTCAGAGGGTTTCTGTCGTGCGCTAGCTACATCTTATGTACACCGAAAACATGCTTTGGTTGGGTTACTACATCTTTTTCATCTGATTCCTTCCACATTATTGGCTGACGGGTTACACTCACGCTAGATTGATGAAGGATGCCTTAATGCCTTCCTTCTAGCGAATCTTTCCCTATCAAGTACGACTCATTGCTCTAGGGCAAAGATCTAGAGTCCATTTGGCAGTACCTTGGGGTTTGCAGTCATTAGTGGCAAATCCTTCACTATCGATAGTGGGAAACCATCATTGTCTCTTGATTGATAGATTCTTCCAAGTGTTTGACTCCAACTCATCTATTCACACTTGTTAGATTGTATTGGGTACCTTGACGCTCATTATCATTATCGGTGAGTAGTCTCGCATTTGTTAACAGTATACATCAATGACTGGTAATCAAATTATTTCTTACGTAGTCAACTTTTAGATCATTTATTCCCATGGTGTAGAAATGTACCACGGCAGTCAGTGAAGACCTTAGGTTGCATCAACATTCATTGGTTCACTTGACAATTGCTCCTGTTGCTGCTAGTTGATACCACTCCACCTTATATGTTGCAGTCATTCATGACGACATTCTATATGTTGGCACCTAAATTCGTAGTGTGGTACCATCTTACTCCATCATGTTCATTTGGTACTTCTGGGATCAGCCTTTGATATCAATGATCAGCTTCATCCTTCAACATCATTGACATTCTTATATGTGATATTCATACATGTACTTGTTCGATCGTGATCAGATGATCCATTATGTATTTTCCGGTCTTTTATACTTATATACTTAGTGGATCTGCTTGTACTTGATATGCAAACATGCTTTACTTTCTCTGATCATAGGTATGCCCACCTCAAACAGTGTTTCTTTTTTATCTCCTTTTGTGGCTTGGTAGGCTGAACTCTGGTGAAGTCCTTCTCAGTTTTTGACAAGTTTTCTTTCCATGTACTTACTTAATACATTTCAGCCATCATATACCCCTTCTGACCTCATATATTAGGGGACATTTGTTATAGCTCCAAATCTCACTCTTGATGTTTGTGATGCTGCACTCATGTCCTAGGGAAATCCCTCCTTCCAGACCTGGTCCAAATACTTAAAAAACAATGTTTTACTCCCTATACGTGACATTGCCCTGAGCTAAACACGTGTGTGTGCAGGTCTGTGTATACCCAACCCACGTATATGTCTTAAAACACTTAAAAAAATTAAATCTCCTTAATTTTGGGTGAAGATCACGGGTTTTACCTATTGATTACCTATTAGTGCCTGTGGCCCAACTGTTCCCAACGAATTCCCAACTAAAAAACTATTTTGGGAGAAGTATAAAAAGGATTCAATGGGAAGGCCTAAGGGAGGAGAGAATAGAGAGAAAAATCACTCTTCTGATTATCTCTTATCAGGTCTGAAGATCCTTGTGCTTCCAGCACTTCCCCCATTACAGGAAACCCTTGTTTCCTTGAGTTATGATGTCTTTTCACTATTTGTGATATCCTTGTGTGAGTCATGGAAGGAGCCTTTTGAAGACTTAGTATTGGACGAATCCGGAGGATGGTTCCGCTTAGAGCCTGCGAGAGGAAGATTTAGGTGATATCATTCCTTGCTTTACTTTAGTTATCTGTAATAAAGAGACATTTGTCTTGTTCCTGAAATCAATCTTCTTCATGCTTATGATGTTGTGATTATGGTTTGCATATGAATAGTTGTTTCAATTGTATAACTAACTACCTTTCAATATGCTATGAAGTTGATTTCTTTATGATGCTTGGTCCATATACTACTATTCTTCCTTGAATTGATTTTTTTGCAAGTTGAAGGATCGAAAGGAACTGCAAGAGGGTTTGGACCCTGGCTGGATCTACCCAAACGAAGGACCCCCAAGTGCACCTCTCTTCACGTAGTTTGCTTATATTAGTATCATGGTTGTGTGGAATGCTTGTTTTTCATTATAGATAACCCCCACTCTACTAGGGTATTGACCCAAGACCCTAGGGGACTTTGTCCCTCAATAATTGTGGGTTTTCCACTCATGTCATAAAGGTGAAATTCCACCATGTTGTAGTTGTTAAGTTAACCAAAAGTGCCCATTTCATGCTATTGAGAGACACTTACAACATTACTGATGTGACATGAATGTTTATAAGTGAAGTTATTCGGCTACATGGGTTACCCAGAAAGATCTTTTTTATAGAGACTCTCACTTTACATCTAGGTTTTGTTATGAAACCACCTCACAAAATAGAAGAAGAGATAGATCAATGAATTCAAAATTAGTCTATTCGAGGGGGAAACCTCCTTTCCATTACACAAATGAAAAATTCTTGGATGATACAAATGACAAGACCTCCTTTGTTTATATAGGAGTCTAAGGGGTCACAATATAATCAGAGCCTACATAACATTAATATTGTAAGGGCACAACAATAATAATAGTGGGCTTCTATGGGGCACAATAATAACAATATGGGGACTACATGGGCACAAAAATACAATAAGGGGGTTGCACTAATAACAATAAGGGGCTACACTAGTAGTATAGGGACCTAACATTTCCTTCTCCTTCAAAAAAAAAAAATTCCTCAAGGCTTGAGTAGTTATGGATGCTTCTGTATAAAAGTTTCATCCTCCCACATAGAATCTTTAGTGGGTAAGTTCTTCCACTTGATGAGATAATCTGAAATTGATTGATTTCGTAGCAGTTAGGTTGTTGTTTCCGTGACTGATTCAAGTTCTAATATGATTTTTCCTTCCTCATCAAGTTCCACCAATATTGTTTGAACTGGGATCTTGTCACCTATAACCTTATTTAAGCATGAAACATGGAGAACTGGGTGCACTTGGGAAGATACAGGAAGCTCCAATTTGTAAGCCATATTACCAATATTTTGCAACACCTTGTAAGGACCATACTAATTTGGTGATAATTTATTATCCTTTTTATCTTTCTTTAGGGACATTTGTTTTATGGTTGTAGTCGTAAAAATACTCAATCACCTACATCAAAACTTCTTTCACTACAATGTTCATCTACCTGTTGTTTCATTGGATTCTGCACCAAAGTGACGTTATCCATTAAGAGTTGGATAACTTGTTATTGATGCTTGATGTGATCTTCCACTACTTGAACCTTATAATGATTTTCCAAGACCTTTTGCAAATATGGAGAAATAGATGATTTCATTGTTTGAACCTCTAGTAAACATAATTATGGAATTATGCCCCGTTGTTCTTTCTTTAGACGCTTTTTCATCCCATTAGAGATGATTATCTTTCCTAGTTTCCCTGCGATACCCCTTAGTTAAACTTCCTTTCCTTCCCAAGAAAAATTCAAGAAAAGTTCTTGAAAATTAAAAGTTATAGTACCCAAAGATTGTAACCATTAGACTCCTAGTACAACATCAACACCACCCATTGTTATGGAAAACATTAGACTATTCAATACATATTCTCCCATGGATAGCTTGATATTATGGCACTTTCCAAAGAAATTTATGGTTCCTCCATTTTCAACCATCACTTCACACTCTAGTGTTAGATATAGGAAACAATTCAATTCCTTGGCTATATTACAGTGAATAAAATTATGGGTACTACCTGAATCAATCAACACTATTACCTTTTTCTTCTTGATATGTCCTTTTGTCTTGAGAGTTTGAGAAGCGGTAATTCCTGTCAATGCATTACAAGATATGGTTGAATTAATTTATTCTTTCTCCAGGGTTGGTTCCTGGTGTATATCCTCTTCTTTTGAAATTTCTTGTTCCTTTTCTTCCTCCTCTTCCCAATCTATGTAAATTAATTTTTGCTCAGCACACTTATTACCTTCAGTGTATTTGCTATCACAATTGTAATAAAGCCCTTTTGATATTTTTTCTTCCAATTGTTGTGGTGTCAACCTTGTAGGTTGTGGAAGGCTAGGAGAAACAACACTTCCATCTTTATAGTTGTGAGTGTTAGGATTCCTTGTTGCCATAATTTTGCATTCAATTTTTCTTGCCAACCTGAATGCCTTCTCCAATGAATTATGTTCCCAAAGATGAACCTCATGTTGGATGTTATCCTTTAAAATCCCTATGAATACATCAATACTATGATCCTCTAGAATATCGTTTACACTTATATTTAATTTTCGGAAGTCCTCAATGTGCTCCACCATTGACCCCTTTTGTTTGAGATTTATCAATTGGCTAAAGAAAGTGTTTCTCTTTATATCCTCATAATGTGCTATCATTTCCTCCGTAAAAATTGACTAGGCGACAAGTGGTTTAAGAGAACCAAGACATATATACCATACAAACTGATTGGGTTCTAAATATAAAGATGCAATATGTACCTTTTGTGAGGATTTCACATCATGTAGATCAAAATATTGTTCCATCTATACTATCCAAGTTACCAGATCCTTGCCATCAAACTTCCTCATATCTATCTTTGAAATTTGGTGGTTCTTAAACCCCACATTTGAGTCTCTAAAATCATAATTGATATTCCTTTTGCCTTCATAATGATTTTCATGGATTGCTCTATCACCACTATGACGCCTTTCTTCTAGCAACTTTGTCAAACCTTCCTTCAACCCTTCTATCTTAACATGCATTATTGATTCCATGTCTACTTTTAAACCATCATTCAAAACTTCCATGTCCATTTTTATACCATCTATCTTAACATTCGTCATGGGTTCCAATTCATTTTTTGTTACTTTTTGCGATAGCAAAATTTGTTGCACTTGGTCTTGCAATTTTGATATATCATGTTGCATTTATTCCTCTTCTTCATGCGCCATAGTAGAGATTTCCGGTTACTTACTAGGTATTTCCATTTTCTTTCTTTGGGTCATCAATTAATGATATTTATACTTAACTATTCCCTTTGAATCACTTCAAACTAATTTTTCAAACAAAACTTATGCAAATGTAAAAAAACACACAAATTTTTCTTACTTTGTAGGAGCTCGATATTGAATCTGTTGTATCTATGAAATTTTGGATCTCCAATGTCTGTACATTTAATCTTGTGGTATTCCTCTGAGTCCTCTTTCTAACCCCACAATTCTGATCGAGATTGGATTCTCCAAGAATGTGTTATGCCCAATCTCCCATAATGACTTGATTATAGATTGGTTCAGTAGAGCGAATTTGTAAAAAGTTCCACATGTCACTTTTTCGACCTTCGGCACTGAAAACGATACCCAACAAACTAAATTTTGTTTTCTTTCTATCAATTTTTTACAAAATTTGAATTTATCCGATGCTCAGAGAGAAAGTTGTGATGATTTTCCCAAGGTTACTTGTTTGAGATGAAATTTGGGAGCCTACAAAAACCCTAACTTCCCTAGCTCATATCTTTGAAACTTTTGAGAGAAGATCTGAAATTTGGACACGAAGTTCATCAAGATTTAGGATCCAATGGGTTTTAATTTTAGCTTCTAAAGCTTCATAGAAAAAAATCTATAGCGAAAATTCCATGATGGCCTGTTTGAAGCAGTGAAAACCTAGAATCCAAAGCTCTAATTCCAAATGTTATACTACCAACTCAAAAAATAGAAGAAGAGATAGATTAATGACTTCAAAATTAACCTCTTCGAGGGGGAAACCCCCTTTACTTTGCACAAATGAAAAATTATTAGATGATACAAACAACAAGATCTCCTTTCTATATATAGGAGTCTAAGGGGTCACAATATAATCAGAGCCTACAAAACAATAATATTCCAAGGGCACAACAATAATAATAGTGGGCTTCTATGGGGCACAATAATAACAATAAGGGGTTACACTAGTAGTATAGGGACCTAGCAAGGTTTGTATAAGTGTGTAGTCAACATTGGGGACTCAGTTGAACTTGAGCACTACATATCATTGAGAAACATATGGGAAAAATGTAAGAGTAAATCAGGTTATGAAATACATGCTTCGAATGTATGTTGTGGATAAAAAACTTAGTGGGAAAGGTGTCTACCATAGTGTTGTGGCCAGCAACAACCCCCCTTCTTATTTAGTGTTATTACTAATACTAAATAAGTGGGGGTCCGTAGTCAAAAAATTTAAAAATTAATTAGTGCTTGTATTTCCTTTTTAATAAAACTTACCATCATAAACTTAGGAAAATACCCTTGGAAAGTCCAAAAATCTTAAGTTTCATGATAAGGTAAGATAAAATCACTCCTTAAAAAATATCGCATCGCAAAAAGGATAATAGGATACCTCCTTACAAGTTGAATTATAAGATTGCGAGATCACGATGCGAAACCTCATTGCATCGCATGCATCAAAGACCACTTACGCTGAAAAACCCCAAACCACCGATATGCGATGAGCATATCCCAAAATCACATTTCGCAGAAGATACATTAATAGAAAATTGTCATATACCGTGCTCCAGCGATATTGTCATATAGCGACAGAATGATATTGTGATAATGTGATACAGTGATCTGCGATATTGCGAAGCAAATCGCAAAATCGCTTCATCACGGATATTTTGGGTTCATTGTTCGAGAAAACTTGTTTCCATAAACCGAGACCTGGTTATGCACTTTAATGCTAATTAATGAGTTAGTTTCCAATTGTCAATGAAATATGGTTTTGTGCTTATCGAAGAGCCAGTTCTCGTAAGGTGGTATATTTTATATGTCTTCAACATTTAAAGCTTTCCCATCACCTTTCCTTATCATTACTCTCACCTCACTTGTAAACTGCAGGAACGAAGAACAAAGAACTATACAAAATAGTATACAGGATATTATGGGGAAGAAAGGCAAAGATCCGAGCTCTAAAGACAAAGAAATGATGCCCTTGTATACAGACACCACCTATAACAAAGACGCTGGTATTACTACTTGGGAAGGCATGTATAATCTACTTGAGGAAGAGAATCCCAAAATAATGGAGATTACAGCTATTGCAAGCTCACAGTGGTCTTCTGAGGCACCAGTTTCAAATCTAGCTTGCTCGTTCTTGCACTGGATAGTGGCGAGACCGAAAATTCTCCCCTACATGGACATGGTTAAATGGGTACTGGACAACGCTGACATAAAAAATAGACAATTTAAGACTCAGGGTCAAGAACTTATAGAATCATTATTTTCACAAAATTTGAGCTTTATATCCGCTAACAGAAAGCGCACAAGAGGCAAAAATCCAACCAAGGAAGCCCGGATTAAGAAATGGAGGCAGTTCCGATGTGTGATTAGCGCAAGAAGTTTTTCCCAGCGATGCACAATTAGCGCCAAGCGCTAATCGTGCATCACTAGGCAAAACTTCTTGAAAAGGAAAGCCTCTAATTGCTCATTCACCTGAAAGCCCAGAAATTTGTAGGGAAGAACACTAAAGGCTAGAGTCAGAAGGCTCAAGAAAAGGCAGAATTAATCAAAAGATTAACTAAGTTGAATTGGGATTCTTACTGGGCGTATTTGGTAAAACCACATAGCTAGTGTATGACTCTTAAATGCATAATCAATTATGCCGAGAAGATGGTGCCAACTCTTGCTGATTCCATTTTTGCAGGACAGTTAAAGTCTGAAGTTGGCCAGCCGACTCTTCTCAAGCAAATGCTGAACGCTTGCGATTTCAAGGAACAGATACAGAAATAGTTAGTTGTTAGTTTTAGATCTAATGTTAGTATTAATTTTGCTTTATTTTTGCCTGAAAAAAGTACGGTCATTTAAACTGTATCCTACATTTTTGTAATAAGTTATTTTTAGATTTAGTTAATAGTATTTAAACCCTTCTCATGCATTTAGATAAGGGTCCTAAAATTTATCAAAAATGTGTCCTCAGAACATGCACTTTTGCACCCTTCGAAAAGGTTTTGATGAATGAATGGAACAAGATTTATTGATATCTGCATTTAATATCTGCTAATGATGTTGCACTTCTGTACTCTTGGTGGATGTTGGATTAAGAAGAGATAAATCATTATTGCTTGAAGCTCATGAGTAGAACTAGTTATAAATGGAACTTCTATCTCTTAACAATTTCTACCTTTGTGTTAAAGTGATATTCATGTTTAGCTGTTTATATATTAATGCGTAAATGCCTGAGTTATCATTTGGCACTTTTGTACGGTGATAGTTATTTATTCATGCTTAATGTATGAATAGCTTATTATGCGATATGTTTTTCACAATTGTTTCGTCTAAATTTTTATACGAAGTGGTTTATCTATATTGAATTCTTTTCTCATAACATTTGAATGATCTTTATTACCAATTGTTATCTAAAATCATTTTAGATCGCATAACGGAAGGATTACACCCTGGGTTAGTGTAGACTTAGATATTTCTATTTATTAGAATACAATTGCATGTCATTAGATTAGAATTAGAACTAGAGCATCCTACTTAGAAACTTTTAGAAAGGAAATATCAATTCTTCACACACACACACACATAAATTGGGAAACTGGTCCCATACCCCCAGTCGGACCCACTATACCAAACGGAAAAGGAGCTGCTAACCAAGGTCCGGACCGGGTGGGTATCCCCCTTGTTGTAGACCCGATTTTTGGGGCTTCAACACATAGGTACATTAATTGTTACCACAGTTTGATTGGGATGCCTCCTTATCAAACTGTATATAGGAGCCCATGCAGGACACCATTGAGTTGGGAATGGTTAGAAGAAAAAGTAATAGTAGGGCCAAAATTAGCTCAACAAATGGAGGAGTATGTAAGGTATATTCGACAAAGGTTAAAGGATGTATAGGATAGACAGGATATTCATGGCAATGCACATAGGATCAATCAAAATTATGAAGTGGAAAACCATGCTTTTATTTGTATGTGACCCTACAAGAGTACCATTTGATTTGGGAAAGGGATGGAGTTGTCACCTCAATTTATAATACCTTTTGAGGATCAAAGAAAAAATTGAACCAATTATCTATTATCTTCTAGTGTCACCCCACTTGCATAAAACTCATGATGTTTTTCATGTATTTGTTCTACGGAACTATGTTTTTGATGAATCTCACAAAATTGATTGGAGGGAATCGCAAGTCAAAGCTCTGAGCTCTAAAGACAAAGAAATGATGCCCTTATATATAGACACCACCTATAACAAAGACGCTAGTATTACTACTTGGGAAGGCATGTATAATCTACTAGAGGAAGAGAATCCCAAAATAATGGAGATTACAGCTATTGCAGGCTCACAGGGGTCTTCTGAGGCATCAGTTTCAAATCTAGCTTGCTCGTTCTTACACCGAATAGCGGCGAGACCCAAAATTCTCCCCTACACGGACATGGTTAAATGGGTACTGGACAACGCTGACATAAAAAAAAGACAATTTAAGACTCAGGGTCAAGAACTTACAGAATCATTATTTTCACAAAATTTGAGCTTTATATCCGCTAACAGAAAGCGCGCAAGAGGCAAAAAACGCACCAAGGAAGCCCGGATCAAGAAATGGAGGCAGTTTTCGATGCGCGATTAGCGCAAGAAGTTTTTCCCAGCGATGCACGATTAGCGCCTAGCGCTAATCACGCATCACTGGGCAAAACTTCTTGAAAAGGAAAGCCTCTAATTGCTCAGTCACCTAAAAGCCTAGAAATTTGTAGGAAAGAACATTAAAGGCTGGAGACAGAAGGCTCAAGAAAAGGCAGAATTAATCAAAAGATTAACTAAGTTGAATTGGGATTCTTACTGGGTGTATTTGGTAAAACCACACAGCCAATGTATGACTCTCAAATGCATCATCAATTCTGCCGAGAAGATGGTGCCAGCTCTTGCTGATTCCGTTTTTGCAGGATAGTTAAAGTCTGAAGTCGGCCAGCCGACTCTTCTCAAGAAAATGCTGAATGCTTGCGATTTCAAGGAACAGATACAGAAATAGTTAGTTGTTATTTTTAGATCCAATGTTAGTATTATTTTTGCTTTATTTTTGCCTGAAAAAAGGACGGTCATTTAAACCGTATCCTACATTTTTGTAATAAGTTATTTTTAGAATTAGTTAGTAGTATTTAAACCCTTCTCATGCATTTAGAGAAGGGTCCTGAAATTTATCAAAAACTTGTCCTCAGAACATGCACTTTTGCACCCTCTGAAAAGGTTTTGATGAATGAATGGAACAAGATTTATTGATATCTGCATTTAATATCTGCTAATGATGTTGCACTTCTATACTCTTGGTGGATGTTGGATTAAGAAGAGATAAATCATTATCGCTTGAAGCTCATGAGTAGAACTAGTTATAAATGGTACTTCTATCTCTTAACTATTTTTTCCTTTGTGTTAAAGTGATATTCATGTTTAGTTGTTTATATATTAATGCGTGAATGCCTGAGTTATCATTTGGCACTTTTGTACGGTGATAGTTATTTATTCATGCTTAATGTATGAATAGCTTATTATGTGATATGTTTCTCACAACTGTTTCGTCTAACTTTTTATACTAAGTGGTTTATCTATATTGAATTCTTTTCTCATAACAGTTGAATGATCTTTATTACCAATTGTTATCTGAAATCATTTTAGATTGCATAACGGAAGGATTACACCCCGGGTTAGTGTAGACTTAGATATTTTTGTTTATTAGAATACAATTGCATGTCATTAGATTAGAAGTAGAACTAGAGCATCTTACTTAGAAACTTTTAGAAAGGAAATATCAATTCTTCACACACACACACACACATAAATTGGGAAATTGGTCCCATACCCCCAGTCGGACCCACTATACCAAACGGAAAAGGAGCTGCTAACCAAGGTCCGGACCGGGTGGGTATCCCCCTTGTTGTAGACCCGATTTTTGGGGCTTCAACACATAGGTACATTAATTGTTACCACAGTTTGATTGGGATGCCTCCTTATCAAACTGTATATAGGAGCCCATGCAGGACACCATTGAGTTGGGAATGGTTAGAAGAAAAAGTAATAGTAGGGCCAAAATTAGCTCAACAAATGGAGGAGTATGTAAGGTATATTCGACAAAGGTTAAAGGATGTATAGGATAGACAGGATATTCATGGCAATGCACATAGGATCAATCAAAATTATGAAGTGGAAAACCATGCTTTTATTTGTATGTGACCCTACAAGAGTACCATTTGATTTGGGAAAGGGATGGAGTTGTCACCTCAATTTATAATACCTTTTGAGGATCAAAGAAAAAATTGAACCAATTATCTATTATCTTCTAGTGTCACCCCACTTGCATAAAACTCATGATGTTTTTCATGTATTTGTTCTACGGAACTATGTTTTTGATGAATCTCACAAAATTGATTGGAGGGAATCGCAAGTCAAAGCTCTGAGCTCTAAAGACAAAGAAATGATGCCCTTATATATAGACACCACCTATAACAAAGACGCTAGTATTACTACTTGGGAAGGCATGTATAATCTACTAGAGGAAGAGAATCCCAAAATAATGGAGATTACAGCTATTGCAGGCTCACAGGGGTCTTCTGAGGCATCAGTTTCAAATCTAGCTTGCTCGTTCTTACACCGAATAGCGGCGAGACCCAAAATTCTCCCCTACACGGACATGGTTAAATGGGTACTGGACAACGCTGACATAAAAAAAAGACAATTTAAGACTCAGGGTCAAGAACTTACAGAATCATTATTTTCACAAAATTTGAGCTTTATATCCGCTAACAGAAAGCGCGCAAGAGGCAAAAAACGCACCAAGGAAGCCCGGATCAAGAAATGGAGGCAGTTTTCGATGCGCGATTAGCGCAAGAAGTTTTTCCCAGCGATGCACGATTAGCGCCTAGCGCTAATCACGCATCACTGGGCAAAACTTCTTGAAAAGGAAAGCCTCTAATTGCTCAGTCACCTAAAAGCCTAGAAATTTGTAGGAAAGAACATTAAAGGCTGGAGACAGAAGGCTCAAGAAAAGGCAGAATTAATCAAAAGATTAACTAAGTTGAATTGGGATTCTTACTGGGCGTATTTGGTAAAACCACACAGCCAATGTATGACTCTCAAATGCATCATCAATTCTGCCGAGAAGATGGTGCCAGCTCTTGCTGATTCCGTTTTTGCAGGATAGTTAAAGTATGAAGTCGGCCAGCCGACTCTTCTCAAGAAAATGCTGAATGCTTGCGATTTCAAGGAACAGATACAGAAATAGTTAGTTGTTATTTTTAGATCCAATGTTAGTATTATTTTTGCTTTATTTTTGCCTGAAAAAAGGACGGTCATTTAAACCGTATCCTACATTTTTGTAATAAGTTATTTTTAGAATTAGTTAGTAGTATTTAAACCCTTCTCATGCATTTAGAGAAGGGTCCTGAAATTTATCAAAAACTTGTCCTCAGAACATGCACTTTTGCACCCTCTGAAAAGGTTTTGATGAATGAATGGAACAAGATTTATTGATATCTGCATTTAATATCTGCTAATGATGTTGCACTTCTATACTCTTGGTGGATGTTGGATTAAGAAGAGATAAATCATTATCGCTTGAAGCTCATGAGTAGAACTAGTTATAAATGGTACTTCTATCTCTTAACTATTTTTTCCTTTGTGTTAAAGTGATATTCATGTTTAGTTGTTTATATATTAATGCGTGAATGCCTGAGTTATCATTTGGCACTTTTGTACGGTGATAGTTATTTATTCATGCTTAATGTATGAATAGCTTATTATGTGATATGTTTCTCACAACTGTTTCGTCTAACTTTTTATACTAAGTGGTTTATCTATATTGAATTCTTTTCTCATAACAGTTGAATGATCTTTATTACCAATTGTTATCTGAAATCATTTTAGATTGCATAACGGAAGGATTACACCCCGGGTTAGTGTAGACTTAGATATTTTTGTTTATTAGAATACAATTGCATGTCATTAGATTAGAAGTAGAACTAGAGCATCTTACTTAGAAACTTTTAGAAAGGAAATATCAATTCTTCACACACACACACACACATAAATTGGGAAATTGGTCCCATACCCCCAGTCGGACCCACTATACCAAACGGAAAAGGAGCTGCTAACCAAGGTCCGGACCGGGTGGGTATCCCCCTTGTTGTAGACCCGATTTTTGGGGCTTCAACACATAGGTACATTAATTGTTACCACAGTTTGATTGGGATGCCTCCTTATCAAACTGTATATAGGAGCCCATGCAGGACACCATTGAGTTGGGAATGGTTAGAAGAAAAAGTAATAGTAGGGCCAAAATTAGCTCAACAAATGGAGGAGTATGTAAGGTATATTCGACAAAGGTTAAAGGATGTATAGGATAGACAGGATATTCATGGCAATGCACATAGGATCAATCAAAATTATGAAGTGGAAAACCATGCTTTTATTTGTATGTGACCCTACAAGAGTACCATTTGATTTGGGAAAGGGATGGAGTTGTCACCTCAATTTATAATACCTTTTGAGGATCAAAGAAAAAATTGAACCAATTATCTATTATCTTCTAGTGTCACCCCACTTGCATAAAACTCATGATGTTTTTCATGTATTTGTTCTACGGAACTATGTTTTTGATGAATCTCACAAAATTGATTGGAGGGAATCGCAAGTCAAAGCTCTGAGCTCTAAAGACAAAGAAATGATGCCCTTATATATAGACACCACCTATAACAAAGACGCTAGTATTACTACTTGGGAAGGCATGTATAATCTACTAGAGGAAGAGAATCCCAAAATAATGGAGATTACAGCTATTGCAGGCTCACAGGGGTCTTCTGAGGCATCAGTTTCAAATCTAGCTTGCTCGTTCTTACACCGAATAGCGGCGAGACCCAAAATTCTCCCCTACACGGACATGGTTAAATGGGTACTGGACAACGCTGACATAAAAAAAAGACAATTTAAGACTCAGGGTCAAGAACTTACAGAATCATTATTTTCACAAAATTTGAGCTTTATATCCGCTAACAGAAAGCGCGCAAGAGGCAAAAAACGCACCAAGGAAGCCCGGATCAAGAAATGGAGGCAGTTTTCGATGCGCGATTAGCGCAAGAAGTTTTTCCCAGCGATGCACGATTAGCGCCTAGCGCTAATCACGCATCACTGGGCAAAACTTCTTGAAAAGGAAAGCCTCTAATTGCTCAGTCACCTAAAAGCCTAGAAATTTGTAGGAAAGAACATTAAAGGCTGGAGACAGAAGGCTCAAGAAAAGGCAGAATTAATCAAAAGATTAACTAAGTTGAATTGGGATTCTTACTGGGTGTATTTGGTAAAACCACACAGCCAATGTATGACTCTCAAATGCATCATCAATTCTGCCGAGAAGATGGTGCCAGCTCTTGCTGATTCCGTTTTTGCAGGATAGTTAAAGTCTGAAGTCGGCCAGCCGACTCTTCTCAAGAAAATGCTGAATGCTTGCGATTTCAAGGAACAGATACAGAAATAGTTAGTTGTTATTTTTAGATCCAATGTTAGTATTATTTTTGCTTTATTTTTGCCTGAAAAAAGGACGGTCATTTAAACCGTATCCTACATTTTTGTAATAAGTTATTTTTAGAATTAGTTAGTAGTATTTAAACCCTTCTCATGCATTTAGAGAAGGGTCCTGAAATTTATCAAAAACTTGTCCTCAGAACATGCACTTTTGCACCCTCTGAAAAGGTTTTGATGAATGAATGGAACAAGATTTATTGATATCTGCATTTAATATCTGCTAATGATGTTGCACTTCTATACTCTTGGTGGATGTTGGATTAAGAAGAGATAAATCATTATCGCTTGAAGCTCATGAGTAGAACTAGTTATAAATGGTACTTCTATCTCTTAACTATTTTTTCCTTTGTGTTAAAGTGATATTCATGTTTAGTTGTTTATATATTAATGCGTGAATGCCTGAGTTATCATTTGGCACTTTTGTACGGTGATAGTTATTTATTCATGCTTAATGTATGAATAGCTTATTATGTGATATGTTTCTCACAACTGTTTCGTCTAACTTTTTATACTAAGTGGTTTATCTATATTGAATTCTTTTCTCATAACAGTTGAATGATCTTTATTACCAATTGTTATCTGAAATCATTTTAGATTGCATAACGGAAGGATTACACCCCGGGTTAGTGTAGACTTAGATATTTTTGTTTATTAGAATACAATTGCATGTCATTAGATTAGAAGTAGAACTAGAGCATCTTACTTAGAAACTTTTAGAAAGGAAATATCAATTCTTCACACACACACACACATAAATTGGGAAACTGGTCCCATATCCCCAGTCGGACCCACTATACCAAACAGAAAATGAGCTGCTAACCAAGGTCCGGACAGGGTGGGTATCCCCCTTGTTGTAGACCTGATTTTCGGGTCTTCAACACATAGGTAGAGTTTTCCTACATTAATTGTCACCACAGTTTGATTGGGATGCCTCCTTATCAAACTAGATATAGGAGCCCATGCAGGACACCATTGAGTTGGGAATGGTTAGAAGAAAAAGTAATAGTAGGGCCAAAATTAGTTCAACAAATGGAGGAGTATGTAAGGTATATTCGACAAAGGTTAAAGGATGTATAAGATAGACAGGAGATTCATGGAAATGCACATAGGATCAATCAAAATTATGAAGTGGAAAACCATGCTTTTATTTGTATATGACCCTACAAGAGTACCATTTGATTTGGGAAAGGGATGGAGTTGTCACCTCAATTTATAATACCTTTTGAGGATCAAAGAAAAAATTGAACCAATTATCTATTATCTTCTAGTGTCACCCCACTTGCATAAAACTCATGATGTTTTTCATGTATTTGTTCTACGGAACTATGTTTTTGATGAATCTCACCAAATTGATTGGAGGGAATCGCAAGTCTCAGACATGGGAATCGTTATGGTTGAGTTGTCACGTATATTAGACCATAGATTTTAATAGCTCAAGTGTCGCTTGTTGAACCAAGTTAAGGTCCAATGGGAAATGTATAGTCCAAGGTCTACTTCCTAGGAGGATTTAGAGACTATACATCGAGACTACCCATCACTTTTTTACCATATGTGATGCCATTTTTACCTAGATAGCTACTTATGCTAAGGCCCTATTTGTATTTTCATGACGTTTTGTTTATGAATGTTATGTAATATTAATGCATTTCAATTGGATAATGAACTTACTTTTTTTTAAGGGTTGTTCACGGACATTGGGTGGCGCACATCCTTGGGAAAATCTAGGTAGATCAACCCAAAGGGATCTACCCGCGGACCAAACAAGAAAGTCCTAACCCCAAGGGATTCAAGGATATTTGACCTTGTGACTTCTCAACTGGTGAGGTACTTAGCAACGAGAACTCGACCAACTAAGCTAACCCTTGGGGCTATATAATGAACTTACTTATATATAACACTTGATGGATTATGTTTTTGTTGATTAAAGTATCTGATGTATGACTAATTTAATGTATGGTTTATATGATGTATGACTTATCAAATTTATGATTTATCTAGTGTATGATTTACTTCTAGTATGTTGATGTTAATTGAAATTTTTGGGTATGTGGATACTGGATCTAATAACATGATGATTAGGATCACATGTACATAGACACACACACATAGATATATATCGTTTTTATGTATATGCTTGGATCATAAGTAACCTACAAATTGGGAAGGATTATGTGATAACTAAATATCCATGCTAGTAATTAGTGGATGCCAAGACATCCAACAAGAAAAAATATGATGTACATTTTTATATTATATTTTGCATTTTATTTGATATGAATTATTATCACATCGGGAAAGGTTCAAAATGTAGGTGATATGATTGCCCGAATGAATTATTCGGTGATAAGCATACAAACCTAGAGTCATGGGAGGATTGTGATGGAAATGCTTCCCTGTACGTGTGATGACGACTGCTAGTTTCCTATTAGGGAAGTTTAGGTCAATATAGTTTACACTACCTCCATTTTGATTCTATCAGTGGTTAGATTGGTTTAGTTGATGTTATATTATATTATAGCATAGGATGGATAGGATGGGATCATAATTAGATTAGGGTGGATAGGAGTTTATAGGTTATTTGGGGATTCCATATGAGAATTGATATCCTTATTTGATACACTTAAATTTTTTTACTACATTTTTCGCCCTATTTTGTATTCCTTGTTATCATACCACTTCCTAACTGCTTCTATCTACTTGAATCTAACATTGGGATGAATGTTTCTAAAGGAGGGGTGTATGTAATATCCCTTCCCAGATCCTATTATATTACATTATGTTATTATCCTACCTGTTGAGTGATTGAATTATGTGCTTGATTCTTATAAGAATTATTAGTATATGTATGAGGTATGTGTATGTTAGCAAAATACCCATAGCTAACACAAATATGCTAGTATTATTTCAAATTTCCCTATTTAGAGCTCATGTGTTTCTCTAACTTGAGTTAAGTATTAGGTGTCATATTTATGTCTCTAACCTCCCTTTTTTTTTCTCAATTTCAAATTTTGGCTAGAGATTCCAATTCTATGCTTCCCACATGGAGGCATTAATATTATTTATCTTATTATTAACTTTATTATAAATTATCTATGCACACCTACCCTTGAATGTTATTATTTAATCCCAAGTTTTATTTCCATTTTACTTAATTAAAATAGCCTCCTTGCAGGTTTTATAATAACTAAATTATTTAGTTAAACTACTCTACTTTATTTAATTCCTCTTAATTTGATATCATTTTACTATCACAACCCTTGTTTCCAATTTATATAGTGCCAACTTTCCTAATAAAAGTATCCTTCATTCTTTCAAATTAGCTTTAAGTAGTTAACTATTCTCTCAAATTTTCATTACCTTTTTGTTTCCAAATACCAAGGGTTTCAAGTCATTTGTTCCCTTTAGGAATTACCTCATGCAATTCCAAGGGTGCCACAATACTTTCTATTCAAGTATCTGTGAATAATTGAGGAGAACATCAACATGACAATGGAGGATACCACTGACTCTAGGTTCCCCCTTTGTTGTGAGACAAACAATAACTAAGGATTAGGGTGTTACCTTAATGCATGGCCCTCAGTTGTGAGTGACAAAGTCTACAGTTCAACCCTCATGACATCATGCAACTTCAAAGTGAAAGTTCCCAACAACTTCCAACCTAAGCCATGGCTTGAGTTCCAGTGGGTGAAATTAGAAACTTTGTTCCACTCCTCCATAGAAGATACAAATTGCTCCATACATCCCCATTACCCATATGTGAGTCATATGGAAACCATGTACCCTTTCCATACTACATGTCATGAGCAGTTATAAACGTATTCATCGTGTATAATTTAAATTGAACAACAATAATACTCAATAACCAAACCACAACCACTACTCAATCCTTCTATGTGTCATCATGGTCTCCTTCTACACTTAGACAATCATTAGTAATATCTAATCATACTAATTAAATCATAATGAATAATGCATGATAAACAACATCAAATCGCCACTATAAGCATTAACATCATAATAATAAATATAAACTAGACTAGTAATTAGAACATGCATAACAAGAGTCATCTAATGAAATAATAACTAGATCACTAATATCTAATGTCCTCAAATAATCTAATGTAAGTCACAATATCAATCTCATTATTAAAAATATGATTGAAAGTGTCTATCTTAGAGTCACAATAAAAATATGGCACTACACACTATCCCTTCAACAAAATTGAAGTTGTTATGGTACATATAACAATTAGATGGTGTTATGTTGTGGTCCTGAGAACTTGAAGCCTAGCAACATTTTATTTCTAAAAAATTGTACAAATAGGAAGACATAAGATTTTCATTCCAACTCACCCCCCAAACCAAAAATATGATAAAATGTGATCAAATCAATGATCACATAAAATGAAGGATTCGTGAAACACTGAAGAACACAAGGATCAATATTTTCTTGGGTTCTCAGACCAATTTTGTTTATGAAATATAGGTTATTACAACATTGGATAAGGAAGGGCTCTCTGCAAGTTCAAACATGGAAGAACATTTTCTTATATAGGAAGACCTAAAATATATTATAACATTCAATATTGTTCTTTACTTATTTGGGGATTGAATACTTTGAAGAATTTTGATAAAGCAAGGACTTGTTTACTTGCAACAATACCACACATCACATCTTAGAAGTGGTACCTATGTTGTTGATCCTTTTGTATTAACCATATTTATGCCACATGGTGGGTTTAGATTTGTTGACATGTCCTACCACCTTATGGTGCTAATGTCATTGTGTTGAATTCCATCCTTAGTGTAAACCTTAACTTGATTCCTTAAATCCACCCCCAGTGTGCATAAGACATGAAATATTTATAAATGTTGGCTTAGTACCTCATCTAGTTTAGTGAAATGATTGTGCAACTTGAAAACACAAACACTCTATTTCACCTATTCTCCCCATCCCAAAATAGAAAAGGGTGTGGTTAATTCTAGTGTTTAGTTCTCCAATTGAGAAAACATTGAGGGTAGAATTTGCTTACCTAAATGGACTTAAAATATTGTAGAGTTGAAATTATAATAACAAGAATTGCAACAATTTTCAATGTAGAAGGATCATTGGCATACCTCATAAAATTCACCATGTGGCACACACCACTTGTTGTCTCAATTTTCTTTTGTTAACATCATTATGTCATGTGGGCTTGAAATTTGGCAAAACTCATTTATATTTTGACATTGAATCCTTACGAAGGGCTCGAAGCTTTGAAAAATGAACAAAGCAAATTTCTTCCATTTTATTGAATCTTAAATATTATGAAAAAACAATTAAAAGTCTAGATAAAACTTGTGAGAAAGTCACAAACTTAGCAAAAAATAAAAGATTAAATTTACATGAAATATAAAATGTTCTCAAGGTGTCTACTTTGGAATAGAATTTGTGCAAATTAGAAACCTATAAAAAAATTGCAAAACCAAGAAACACTGAAAACTAGATCTAAGAAATAAAATAAAAAAATAATCCAAACAGCAAAAAAAAATTAATATCACAAAACCTACCAAACCTATTACTTTAATAGAACCTAGAAACCTAATATCAAATCCAATGTCAAATCCATACTTAAATATTTATGAAACAAAATTAATTCTCGTATCAAGTGTAAGGAATTACAACGATAAAAACATAAGGTACTTGATACGCTAGATTAGGAACTTTGTGGGTTTGAATCGAATATCAAATCCATAAATTAATTCTTGTATCAAGTGTGAGAACAAATTTTTGCAACCATCAAAACATAAGATACATGAGTTAGATCATGTATAACCCAAATAATAAAAAATTAACTTTAGTTAAATTGGGCATTGGGAACTTTAGATTATAAATAATAACCGATATAATAAAAAACTCTAATTAAATTTGGCATCAGGAACTTTGTGCATTGAGGAACACACCAAGAATATACCACCTCGATTTGTGAATCCAAATATTTATGACTCGTCCAATAAGGCACATAGTCAATATTTAAGAATAATTAGTCAATATTTATTATTATTCTTATTGTTATATTGCAACCTATCATATTAAAAATAAGAGACTTTTTTCTTAGTTTTCTATAATTTTTATGTTGACCCATTTAACATTACAAGTTAGAGAAGGGTTTTTAGGGGTTCAATGGTTGGAACTTTAGTTGTTGTTTGTCCCAAATTTTTCACTACTAAGTTTTGGTGGATTGTTTACCATAGTAAGCATCAGATGTCATTGTTGATGAGGTTCTCTTTCATAGAGTTTGGTTTATTGTTGCTTTTACAAGTGTTTTCTCTGTTGTAGTTTTGTTGTTTTGGTTTCCTCTATCAGTTTTCTAGATTTGGTTGTCATTGTTTAGCCTTGTGATGATGTCATTTGAACCATGCCACGCTGCTTCACCTACCGATGCTATGGAGTTGTCATGGGTTCCTTGCTGGGATATGTGGCCCGTGCCTGGGGTCTCTGCCCGCCACTGTCTGGTCATGAGTGTTGGTTTGGGGGACTCCAACATTTGTGCTTTATGACTCGTTTTTGGCTCATTTTCTGTTTCATGGAGTTTATGCCTATCGGTGCCCTGCTATTCGTGGGCACTACTTCACAAGATTCTTGTCGAGTTTTCACTGGGCCTTTTGGCTCTGCCTCTTGCTACCCTTGTAGGCTTGATGTTAACTGGCTATGAGGGCAGCTTTTGCCATGCTCAAGTTTTTTTATAGACGACTCTCTATCTGATTCTATGGGTTTTTTTGGTGGTGGGGTTTTTCCCTACCTTGTAATGATGGTCACGTGTTTCGGGGCTTTATATGTGTGGCCTTTTGGGATTTAAAGGATGTTCCTTTAGGGGTTTTTTGTGTGCAAGCCTGCGTGCTTAGTTTTGTTTTCAAGCCTATTGGAACATCTCTAGGCTTTTCTTTCCGATCAAAGTAACTTTTGGCGTGTTGTCTTGTTGGTCAAAGTATTATCCGGCATTGCTAGAATGATGAGTTAATCACTGTTGTTGGGCTATATCTAGTGCTCCCTACAGGGTTTCTTTTTGGGGCCCTGCATGCCCTTTATCTTGTTATCAATAATATGTAATATGGAGATTATACTGCCACATATGTTATATGCATGCTTATGTAAATATTTTTTTATTTAATAGAAAGTTGTGGGTCTTTTCTTTCTTGAAAAAAATGTTCACCTATTACAACAAATAATAATAATTTTTAGGAAATATACTCACTTTCCTTAAATAAAAATTATGTTAAGAAATGCTCTCTAACCTAGTATGATAAAGATGTTGTCAAAACTTATTAAATATTTTAACTAGTCAACAAAATAAAATAAAAACATAAAAAATTGTTTAACACTTCAACTCGGAAAAATAAACTAAAACTTAAATTATAATAAAAATAAATTATAATTAATAATTAAATTAACTTAAATATACCACAAAACCCATGAAGATTTAATTTCATCATGATACTTACTAAATTTAAAATTTAAATAAATCCAAATTGGATTTATTTTTATAAAATAATATGATTATCATCTTATTATTTTTAATATTATATTAATATACGATAACCATTTAAAAAAATAATTTCTTAGCATCAATAAACTACTTGCCTTCACACCAATGGAATAAAAATGTAGTTTATTTTCATAAAAAATGGAAGATTCTATATAATTGTTAACGCGAAAAGGTGAGTGCCACTTTTCCTCGTTACTCTCTTGGTTGACGATGCACGCACCTCCAAAGAGGTCGCGAGTTCGATCGGTGGCAAGTGCACATGAGAAGAGCAGAACAATGCGGTACTACATAGTACCCTACCCTTTCCCTTTTGTGTTTGCGGAACACTTTAGGAAAAATGTAGTTTTGTAAATAAGATATTTTTATTTTAAGCTAAAAATATAAATAAAAAAAATAATTGAAAGTAAACAGATTCTTATCTTAAATGTTTTTTATGCTTTAATATAATGGAGAACAATATAATTCTAAAATGTTCAACAAAATATAAAATGAAATATATATAACAAATTTCCATTTTTACTATATTAATATAAAAATTGATACTTACACAAAATGAAACATATGCAACAAATCCCAACGTTTACTATGTTAATATAAAAATCAATATTACATGGCCATATGAATCACTGGACAATAATTGAGATATGCCCTCAAATGTTGCAAACTGGATCCGACCTCAATATATATTTGCTACCACACTAAACCTGGCCTCCCAAACATGAACTACACAAATGCCCAAATTGAGAATCTGAATGATCCTCAATTCAATCTTCAGATCTACTACAGATCTGATCTTTAACAATATTGTTGAAGCTTTATAGGATTTCTAGGTGAAATCTCCTCAATGGTGGATTGAGTTTTTGTCTAAGTCATAATAGGAAACCCAAGGGTTTTCGTCCTATGGCTTACATAAATTGAGAACCATGTTCCCAAAACTTCTCCAACAAGAAAATATTACAACTCCAAGATGTCCCAAATGATTTGCTTCCCCTGATTTTATAGATCTAATGGATCCTTGTCCATCTTTCTAGAAGCATTTTATTATAGTATGTTATCTTCCTTCTAGAATATTCTCCCTTTTAATTTATCTGAGTGACTTTAATTTAATTTTAGTTAATTCACTTTTCCACTTTTGGTTTTTTTAAGCATCTTCCCCTTTTTTTCTTATTTAATTAGTGACTAATTTAAGTCACTTTTAATTTAGGAAAATGGTAAATCCGCTTGCACTATCTCTTCGGCCACTGAAAGTCACTTTTCACTATCTCGTCCTATAGATATCTTCGTTCTAATTCCAACGAGCTATTACACTAAGGCGTTTCATCAAATATTCCTCCTAAAATGACACCTTAGACATATTTAATTAAGATATGTTCAATAATAACCCCATTTAACAAGATTGTCAAAATTCAACAAAACTAATAATACGTTGTGTGGAATTGACCTTGATGATTAGTTATGCCAAGCGAACTTCGTCAGACCCCATGAAACTCCTCCAAAACCCTTCAGGTCCACTAATAACGAAATCTCACTCTTGTGACCAAGTTGTCACCAACCTTATAAATCCATCCTAACTGCATCATAAGGGAAACTGATAATGAGGACATTACAAGTTCTCCCGCCCCAAGATTGTTTGCCACCAAGCAATCCACATCTGACCATTATAAAGACCATTGTACAACACTATGCCTCCATGTCAACCAACCATGAATGGATCCCTCAATTCCTGGATCCAAAACCAATCTCCAACTCATCTTGCCATCAATAGATCCACCTGTATCCCAATGCCACAATGGGCAATCATCATCACCCATGCCTAAGGGCTCCAATTGTGCTATACTTTCAACCAAATGTATCCTCCCAAGAACTATCCCATCAATAAGATACCAACTCATAGTCTTTCGCTAATCCATCTTGTGAGAAGGATCAAATGTATTAATACCAACACATGGAATAAGTCCACCATGTTGTGCTGCTCCATGCTCCACTCATGATGCTCTGCCCTGTTA
Organism: Pinus taeda; assembly: GCA_000404065.3. NCBI lineage: Eukaryota > Viridiplantae > Streptophyta > Pinopsida > Pinales > Pinaceae > Pinus > Pinus taeda. Next base: position 257,522 of record APFE030623368.1, read on the forward strand.
ACCAACAAGATCCACCTAGAAAGATTTTCCCCTCTTTCCAATGTACAGAGTTGGGCTGCTAGTGTTGCAAGCCCTATCAATGTACTCCTGAAGAGGGCTACTCTAAAACTCCCATGTATACTCCTCTTGTAGCATTGCTAGGAACTTTAGTTATCCCTTAACGCTAGACAACTTGGATGCTAACTCGACACACAAAACTCTGAGCTCCTCAATTTTACTTTTTTGTTGCAAGATGGTTCCTCGTATTGTCTAGATCCTCTTATTCAATGCCATGAGATCGGTCCCGAAATGCTCAATCTTCTCCTAGCAACTCTCTCCTGAAAGATCTGTAGCCCCATTAGATGCCTCTACATTTGTTAGCACCTCATCAAGAGTTGGCCCCAAAGACGGATGCTTAACTACCTCATGTTCATGCACCTCTGAGTGCTCTTCATGTTGAATCATCATTAGTGCCTCATCCCTTGAGTCTATTCTATTGTTTTCTTCTTTTCCTTCCACTCTCATGAGATCAAGCTACTGCTCCCTAGGATTTTCATTTATCTCCCCCATCAAACATAGATGCATAGGTGAGTAGTTGTCAACATCTTCACATGGTTTCTCATGCCTTCCAAGGGTGTCTTCATGAAAATCCATGGACTCAACTATAGTAAAGGACCCCATCTCATCCATTACTCTCACTTGAGCCTTCAATGAACTCTCCAAAATAGTAGATTCATGCCTCTCCTTGTGTAACATGTAAGTTAGAGTGTTCCACATGCGATTCTTGTCCAACCATGGACCCTTCACCCCTTTCCACAATCAGTTGACTTGAGTTCCTTGCCATTTCTTGCTCTAATTCAATTTTTACAGTCTCATCTACTTCTTTGTCCCTTTTAACTTTACATTTGTGATCTGGTGTCCATGCTTCCTGACATGTGAAACATGTATTCTCTATTCTCATTTGATTTCTACTCTTCCTTAAAAGTTCTAGAGATTGCTTTTGCTTTGGCTCCTCATTCTATCTAGATTTGGACCCCCATAAATTATTCTCATCAAATTTCTTCCCGTGAGAGGGTCAACACTAAGGGTTGCATGCTGCCTTAGCGACTCTTCCAATCTATGTTGGCCTTTGGCCACTTCACTCCAAATCCTTAACGAATCATCCATAAGCAAATAAATTTTTTAGCTTGCAAATTCTTCTATTATGCTAGGAACAAACCTACTCAATAACTCATACTTTAATAACCAAACGTCCCTCACTCATACATCAATATATCAACAACAGCATATACCATAACACAAACATATAGACCCTGAAAAAATTATGGCATAGAATATTTTGTTTGCTTACAACAACGACCATACACCATCAATAGCGATAACAATATGAAGCCATATAAAGACACCAATAATACAGCCTCACAATACTCACAAGTCTACCAGGCTTATGGAACAATACAAATTTTGACTTAGCCACTTAAGACTGACAACACAATTACCTCCCCATCACTAATCAAATATGCCTAGCATATATGGCAAAATCCTCTATCCAACATGACAAAAATGGACATTTATTGTTGAATACTCAGCGGTATATATGCCCATTAAGCAACTCTACATATATCAACCAATATATGCTTATGATTGTGAGCTGACATTTTTACAACATTTAGTGTATAAGATAAGTACACCTTAAAGGGAACATACCACAACTCAACAAATTTTTCTCCAATGGTCTCAGTCACCATGAAAAATAAAGATACTCATCCTACAAAGATCTTGAACTGATACAGCCTTTTAGGATTTCATAATTTAGTGGCATCAATTCAATGTCAGAGATCAGCTACCAAAAGTCTTGTAGAGGACAACTCAAATTCAAATATCATATGGAGAATCTCTATCCCAATATGCAGAAAATTTGACCTCTGAAACACCAACAATATCTGATAAGCAAGGTCTGTAAATTTTATAATAATTTTTCCTCAAAATAATGTTCTGGTTTATGTATAACACTCGGTCTCAAAATATGATTGAGCAACTCGAACCAGAGATAAACCACAACCTCCACAAAAGAGATAAATCAATATCTAAGACAAGGAATATCCTTCCAGAATATCTCGATTTCCTCCACTAAATTTTTGAGTTTGGTTTGAGTTTCAATTTTGGTATTTCGTCAAACAGTTTGTTGTTACATGGTTGTAGGTGATTTTTCTTATTTTTTATTCAAATATTATGCACACAGTACTAGATGGGCACCGCAAAATTATTCAGAACAATCACATAATTCATAGTAATCTCATAAATGTACATACCCAGTAATGGATGCTTGCAACAACTTTAATAAGATCAAATATATGGGTAACTGTCAACATACTTCATTAAACATATGGCTGTAGATGACTGGTGTGTTTGTGACTTGTTATATCTCAGCTTTAGCTCATATTTTTTAACAAAATCGTATGGCCAACCAGGTTAGTAGCTTGAACCCTTAGAACTGGAAACTCAGTCTTATATACTTGGATGACTGATTCCACCTCTTAATGTACAGCAACTCAGGCCTCTTAAAAACCACAAATTTTGGCCAAATAGGTATAAAATATTTGGTCATATTTTATATGACAAGAATTTCCAAAAAATTTCAAACCTTCATTGATGACTTTTAACAAACAATTAGTGTACAGAACTTCATCAAAGATACAGCACACAAAATCAAACAATTGGGACAACAAGGAATATAAGAGGCAAATCAGAATTCTATTAATTCACTAGGGAGAGTTACAATGCAATAGCATTCAAGAACCTGATTACAACAGTTGGACTGGTAAGAAGAATTTAGCTCCAATGGATAATGTAAGAGTCCCCTGAAGACAAGAACTTAACCTTCCCATACACTGAGTATCTCATCCTTTAATCAGATCCACATATGATGAATAAGTGCTTAGAAATTTGGCCTTCAAGGATGCGTTACTCAACCACTTCAGAAGGAAGATTTCGGCCTATAAACAGTGAGTATCATATCCAAGAATAACCTCTACAAATAGAAATTCAAACCGTTAGTTTAGTTGACCAAAATCATGGTCTGATACCAGTGTAATATCCCACATGGATTTTTTATTTAAATTACAAGGCATTTTTAATAAAATTTATGTCATTAAATTTTAAACAAAAATCATGAAGATAATATGCACCAACAAATAAAACCCAAAACACAACTGTAAAAATAGAAAATGAAACATATGCAACAAATCCAAAATAGAAAATGTTTTTTACAAAATAGAAAATGAAACATATGCAACAAATCCCAGCTTTTATTATATTAATATAAAAACCTAACATACAATTATCACACATATATTAACCTAGATCCTTGACAAAATAGAAAATGAAACATATGCAACAAATCCCAGCTTTTATTATATTTAATATAAAATCCTAACATACAATTGTCACACATATATTAACCTAGATCCAATAATTAAGCCGATATGACTTCCACATTTTTAATTATTAGGTGTTTTAATTATGAATGATTATTAAGTGGATGGTGAAGATTTAATGGAATATTTTTAGTAGTAGTTAAGGAGCATTGAAATTGATCTCAAAGGTAGTTATGCTCTTTTCTCTTTTCAATTTAATTAAAAAAAATCTCATGTGCACTAGTGTTACATGTTTCCATTTAGTTTTGATTTATGACATTGAACTACTATTGTTTATTATTGTTTTACTAGTTTTTCTTGTTACATGATTTTTTAAATGTATATATGTTTAACTGGTATATTGATTGTTTTATTAATAATAATAATAATAATAATAATATAATTTAGGTATTTTTATGATTTTTTAATATTGGCAATGTAAGTTGTATAATAAGGTAAGTGTCTTGATGTATACTATGGATGCATATAAGAGTTTAGTGACCATTTAATTTATATGGTTTCTCTAGTTACATTCTAATATGAGAATGGTGCATGGTTCCACTAACATTAGACATAAAGTTGACACAAAATTTAAAAATTATTAAACAAAAAATATGTTCAATGTTCATTATAAATAAAATATTTCAAGACCATCTCTCTGTGTAAAGCAATTTGAAGTAAAAAAATATTCTTATTGTGCAAAGAGAATTTTTTTACAATGGAGATGTGCAATTCCTTCTATATTCAACATGACGCTGACACATGACATTTAAAAAAATATTGCTAACAATGTTTTTTTTAGATGTCAATCATAAATTATAATAATATTATATATATATATATATATATATATATATATATATATATATTATATATATATATTATATATATATATATATAAGTATTAAAGTAAGAGAGAAATTTGTATAACTGACTATGAGGGAAGATGTGTCATTATTTTCATGTTCAACATGGAGATGACACCTAACATTTAATATGTTAATAGGAAAAAAATATCTATTTTTTTAAAATGTTTTTTTTTTGTATTAATTTTTCTCGGTAAAACTAGCTAGCTTTTATATTATATGTACAGAGAAATGTTTACAAACAATGAAGCAGGACTTCCATGGCCGCCAGTGGCGCCTTGGGTGAATTAGACTGACTCAAAAAGCTCCCACGCAGGGGTAGCATCAACAACGCTTTCATAATACCTCTAAAAAGACCGACTAAGGCACGTAACCTTACCAAAATGCCAAAAAACAAACCCAGACTCATTGAATTACTCATAAGCAATCCTGCCCACGCAGGGGCGGTCTTCATTGACAGACTGGGGATTGATACCAACAAGACACACTGAAACGAAACATGACCAAAATGGACTGGACACTATAAAAAACTGCAAGAGAACACACAAAATGCTAACCCGAACCACGTAACCCGCAGCATACAAAATTCTGGACCCGAGCTGAGTGGAATTGGCAGTTGCTAGAGCGCACGTGGGAAGGTCAATCGTCTTTAGGAGGTTTCTCCTCCACAATGGTGCACCATCCCTGACCCTCAGCGATACCCTCCCACATGGCGGCCCACTTGGCCTGTGCTGAGTCTGGAGACTTCTTCGCCGGGGGGATGGAGGGGTCGGCCATGATCGCCTTCCCTGAGGTTCCCTCCCCACTTAATGGAGGCGGCAAGGGGCATGCCTGTCCAGAGCCCTCTGGGGGTGGATCCTCCATTCCTGGAGGCGTCTCTCCTTCAATCCCTTCCGGAGCTTGAGTAAAAAGCACCGAAACATGAGCATTAATTCCTGGATTGTCCCGGGATTTGCCCAGGGTGAACACCATTGAGCCAAACGCAGGGAGGGCTGGCTCCCCTTATCTTGCACTGCCAAGCTCCAAGTATTGTCCTGCTTGGAGTGGCGTGACCCCTGCCCTCCGATAGCAATAGCAGCAGTAGCAATGGCGGTGCTCCCTCTCTACCGGTGGGCGCGAGGATGAGCCACGTCCAGAACCCCTCCTGCAAGGTTGCCGATGTCGAAGCCTTGCCATGGGCAATTCTCCTGCTCCCTTGAATGCTTTGAGCAATTCGTGAGGCCACCCAGAAGCCAAAATTCGCTGCCCGAACCTTCCAAGCACCACCACCACCTTTATATTTTCCAAATGTACCTCTGTTTTCACCCCCAAAGCCTCTGAATTCTCCCCCAGCGATTCTGAATTGGCCACCAGTATCTCCAAATTCGCTGCCAACCCCTTTGAATTTGCCCCCAAAGCCTCTAAGATTGCCGCCCAGACCTCAGAGTTCGCCTCCCGAACCTCTAAGACTGCCACCCGACCTTCTGCGGAGCTCTCAGATTTCCTCTTTCGCTCAGAACAAGCACGGGAGATGGAGTGTCGGGAAGCCCCGAAGGCAGCTTGTGGTGGCGTGCGCAGCGCCCCCCAGCAGGCCTGCCTCTGCGACGAATTGCTCTGCAAACGAAACTCCTTGACACCACCGAGACGATGAACTGAAAATTGCATTGCCCTGTCTTGATATCCTTCAACATTCTTATCAACATTCCTTTGTTCGAAGCGCCCAATAACTGCTGCCATCCCTTCAATCTGCTCACCATTGAATGCTTGGAGCTTGAAACTCACAGTGATATGCCTTTGACGGCTGAGTACCTGTAGTATTTATTGTTCACGGGGCGACACATGGTAGCCATGTGGCTCAGCCCATTGTATCGTGTTGTCACCCGCAACCGAGGGTTCAGTATATTTTTGAAGGAGCTTCTTACATTCCTGAATCTGTTGATTGCTGGGGATGATGTCCAAATTTCCTGCTTGGAAAGGATGGAGACTTTCTACCCCAATATTGGCTAGGAGATCAGCAACCTTGTTCCCTTCTCTTCTGGAGTGATGAAAGGAGAGGGCTCTGTGGTTGTGTAGCTCTTGAGCAATGTTGTTGAGCCTAGCTTCTAGACTCCAACTGTCAGCTACTTTTCTGGTTTGAGAGCCATTGTGAATGCGAGTGACCATGCTGATGATAATCTGGGAATCCCCTTCCACTATCAGTGGTTGAAGATTCTGACGTTTGGCAACTAAGAGCCCTTGCCAGAGACCCTCCAACTCCGCCGAGTTATTGGTGTCCCATCCTATATTGCCAAAGTAGATCTGTAGGGTGTTGCCATTGTGATTACGAATGATACCTCCATAACCTGCTGGCCCTGGGTTGCCTTCAGATGCTCCATCAAAATTAAGTTTATATGAGTTAGTAGGCGGGGCATTCCATTTTCTGACCTCCTTGTCATTACCTTTCGTTGTCCGCTAGGTGGCATTCCCTTGGGGCAGCTCTAGCTTCCAGTTGTCCAGGATGTTTTTCTCACTGTCCTTAGTAGGGAGGTCTTCCTTGGTCCATGATTTCAGAAGCATGGTCTCTTTGAGGTTGCTATGCAGTCTATTCCAAATTTCTTCTATGGGCGAGCTTTGGTTTTTGAAAATACGCCTGTTCCGTTCTTTCCATATGTTCCATATTACTGTGCCAGGAATAATGTTCCACATGTAGTTAAGGATCTCACAGCCATAGGGGCTTTTTGGCCAGTGACGGATGGTATCGATGATGCCACCAGGTCCTTTACATCTTCTTTGACATCTGAAGCCAACCTGATCCCAAAGCTTGTTGGCGATTGGGCATGTGTCTAGAAGGTGCTGTAAGGTTTCCTCATTTTTAAAGCAGTTGTGGCATATTGAGGGCCCATGGAAGTTGCGTCTCCTTAGCTTGTCCCAGGTGAGAATTTTTTTATGTCCAACCATCCATAGGAAATGTGAAATTTTAGGCCAGGCTTTAAAGCTCCAAATTCGGTCCCATAGAGGGTCCGGTCTGGTGGTGGAGTCTCCTATGAGATTGTAGGCTTCGGATGTAGAGTATGTTCCTTTGGGGAGGTAACCCCATCTGAGGATATCTTCGATGTTCACCAATCGGATGCTTCTCTCTTTTAACTCATCTTCGAGTGTTGTTGCCTCCTGAATGCTTGCGACTGTGGTTATTTGGTTGATTGGACGCCATTGTCTGAATCCGTTTACCGTGTCCTGCTCCCAGAATTGATGGACGGTTGCTTGCTGCTGCTCGTGTCTATCCGGAATTATCATTGGAGAAAGAACATTTGAAAGTTTGGGCTGTTGGTTCCATGCATCCATCCAAAATCTGGCACTTTTTCCATTTCGTATTTCCCAGAAGCTATGCTTCTGGATGAGTTGATGATGCTGCTTGGCAGCATTCTAGATAAGAGAGCCATTGATTGTAGGCTTGAATCTAATGAGCTCTACTTGGGGCATATTGTTGGTGTATTTGGCAATCCAAATGTTGGCCCATAACTTATCTAGATTGGTTAACCATTACCACCAGATTTTGGCATTCATGATGGTATTACTGCTCTCGAGATCTCTGAGCCCTATGCCTCCTTTGTTTTTGGGCCTGCACATAGTGTCCCATTTCACTAATGCCCACTTGCGATTAGTGGCTGAACTTCCCCATAGAAAATCCCTCTGAATGTTTCTCAATCTTTTCAAAACCCATTTTGGAGCAGCAAGGATAGAGAAAAGATAGAGAGGCATGGCTTGAAGAATGGACTTAATTAGCACAACTCGACTAGCTAGATTGAGGGAGCGGTGAGTCCATAAGTTGAGTTTAGAATCAAGCTTGTCCAGAAGAGCACACCAAGCAGGCTGCTTAATGGCCGAGGCTATAAGGGGGGCACCAAGGTAGGTGGAAGGGAGGGAGGCAGCTTGAAAGCCCAAGATGCGGGTGATGGCAGATTTGACAGGCGGGGGAGTGTGGAAGAAAAATATTTGAGACTTGGAGCTATTGACATGAGTGCCAGAGGCCTCTGAGAAATCGTTGAGCAGGGATTTCAGCCGAGAGGCTTCTTGAGCAGAGGGGTAGCCATAGAGCATAGTGTCATCGACAAATTGTTGGTGGGAGGAGGCTGGGGAGTTGTGGATGGAGATCCATTTAAGCTGATTAGAATGGAGGGCCTACTTGATGTGTTTGCCAAGACCTTCAGCCATAATAACAAAAAGGAAGGGGGAGAGGGGATCCCCTTGTCTGATGCCTCTGGAGGGTTTGAAGGGGCGGGAGAAAAGACCATTGACAAGAAGGGAAAAATGAGAGGAGGAGATAAGACTCATGATCCAGCGAACCCAGGAGTGGCAGAAGCCAAAAGCTTTCAACATGTGTTGAATGTAGGACCAGCTGAGCTTGTCGAAAGCTTTGGAGAGGTCGAGTTTGAGTAACATTCCGGCTTGCTTGGAAAGTTTGAGAGAATGGATGATTTCTTGCGTGAGAATGATGCCATCCATAATCTGTCTTCCTTCGACATAACTCGATTGTTCCAGAGAGATGAGCATGGGTAGAAGGGGTTTTAATCTGTCGGCAATAACTTTGGAGATGACTTTATAGAGGACGTTGCAGAGGGCGATGGGTCTGAATTTCTCAGGAGTTAGGGAGTTCTCCTCTTTGGGGATGAGGGTGATGAAAGTGGAGTTAAGGGATGGGAGCAGCCAGCGTAGAGCTCTGGACTCCTCGACAACTTGCCAGACCTCCTCTTTAATCAAGTCCCAGAAAGCATGAAAAAACGTGGTAGTGAAACCATCAGGTCCAGGGGCTTTACCTTCCTTGAGCTGCGCCATCGCCTCGTCTACCTCCTGGGCTTGAATTGGGCTCATGAGTAACTCGTTGTGCTCCTCTGTGACCAGTTTGGGGATGTTGCTGGTGATTCTTCCAATCGCCCTTTGCCGATCCACCGCTTGCTCTTGGTGTACCTGCTGAAAGTGATTGAGAAGGACTTCTTCTATTTGCTCATGCTCCTCAACTTTTGCCCCTTCTTGGTTAAGGATAAAGGGAATCTTATTGTGCATCCTCCTCTGCACTGTAGTTCGGTGGAAGAATTTGGTGTTACGCTCCCCTTCTTTTAACCATCGTATCCGAGATTTTTGCCTCCAGTAGATTTCCTCTTGCTTCCTTCTTTCTTCAAGCTGGTTATTTATGTGTCGCTCTCTGTCTAAGGTGGCTTCTGTATGCCCTGCATTTATGATTTCCTGATGGAGATCCTTCAGCTCCTTATTGAGCTCCTGTTGTGCCTCAAAGATATTGCCGAAGGTCTCTCGATTCCAGCGTTTTAGGTGACTCTTTAGAAAGCGAAGTTTTTGCTGGAGCTGGAACATCTTTGAGCCTTCTGGAGGGATAAAGGAGACCCAGGTAGTTCTGACGAAGTCCTTGAATGCTGGATGCGTTAGCCAAAATCCCTCAAATCTGAAGGGCCTTTTGGTTTTATCTCCTGGTCTCTGCCAGTGTAGAGCTATTGGCCAGTGGTCCGACCCTGAGTGCGCCAAGATTTCTGCAGTAAGATCACCTCCAAGATGAACCGCGTTATCCGAAACCAGGAAGCGATCAAGTTTAGATGCGATCTGGAATTTGCCTCCTCTGCGATTGCTCCAGGTGAAGGTGCCATTGCAGAATGGCAGATCTATGAGAGAGGCATTTTGGATGAAGTCCTTGAAGTGATCTACCTCAGGTTCCAGTCTGGATCTGCCTCCTATCTTGTCCTCTATTTTGGTAATCATATTGAAATCCCCTGCAGCGATCCAGAGTGGATGCTGCCTGTTCCTACTTAGCGCTTCGATGGTATCGAGGAGCGCTTTTTTACTCCCGGCATCCTGCGGAAAATAGACGTTGGATAAGTTCCCATGAATGTTGGTGCCGAGAATGTGGAAGGCTGCTTGGATAAGATGATGAGAGGCGTGGAAGTCAGTCAGCGTAATAGCTTGGGAGTTCCATGCTATAGCAAGCCCCCCCGAGGCTCCTGTGGCATCCACGGCCACTGATCTGCATCCTGGCCAGGCTTTTGAGAGAATTCACCCCAGCCTGTCGCTGTTGCATTTCGTTTCTTGGAGGAAACACATCTGTGGTTTTTCCATCTTGATCATGTTTTTTAACATTCTAGATTTTCCTGGGCTGTTGAGCCCTCTTACATTCCATGATACGAGCTTCATGATTTAACTATTTTGGGTAGGGTTGTAGTACTTCGTCAGCTTCGCATATCTACCCGAGTCTACCAGGATTTTTCCGATCTCTATTGTTCTCTGGAGATCTGTCTTCCTTCCTCTTTTTTTGGTGTCCTTAGGGCACGGATTGCCGTCCCAGGTGCCGCCCGATTGAATGCCCAGTTGATGTTGATGAAACGCTCTGGAAATGACCACTTCCAGCTTATCTATGTCCGATTCGGAGATTTTTTCATATGCCTTCTTCTGGCAGCACAGCTCCAGTTCTATGATATCCAGACCATTTAGATCTATGCTCGCTGGTTCTTCCTCCATATTTTGCACCTGATTGGTATCCTCCTGAGGAGTTTCTGGGTTCTGTGGGGCGTTCAATTTCCCATCTACCTCCATTTCCTTGAGATATTCCTCTGAGTTTTCCTGATGCCTGCTTAGGATTGTTGGGATGATGATGGGGGATTTGGACTTGGGAGGGTGGCTGAATGGAGGGGGGGGTGTGGAGGAGGAGGGGCGGGCAGAAGTGCTGTCAGTATTAGGGGGCTGATCGTCTGAGAGATTGCCTAGGGACTCAAAGCTATTCTTGAAGGCAGGATTTTGGGGCTTGGAAGGCTGGGGCTTTGGCCCATTCTGAGGCTTTTTATGCATGCGCTTTCTGTTCGTAACTTTGGTGAAGCCGTCTTGAGATGGGGTTTCAATGGATTCAGGAGCGCTGGCTTTGACATTGAGGGGGCAGTCCTGGAACAAATTCCCTAGTACATGACATCTCCTGCACCTAAATGGTACATGCTCATAATCGAGAGGCTGGATCCACTCCTCATCGCGATGGGCAAGGGTTACTGATTCAGGAAGAGCTTCATTTAGTCTAATGAAAAAACATATTCGAGCATATGAAATGAACTTACAGTTTTTTGTTTCCTCTGCTGCCCTGATGTATCTTCCCACTCCATTACCTATATTCATTAGACATTTTTCTTCCCAGTATTCATCCGGGAGTGAATAAAGTCTGATCCAGACAGGTGCCCATGTAAGATCTTCTTTGTCAGGGTTGAATCTGGGCTTCCAGTCCCTGAGGTATAGACCTGCCGAGTTGAAGAAGTACGGCCCTCCTCCCAGGATCCTATATTTATCTTCCAAACAGTAGAAGATGGCGGTGAAGAAGCCCTTCGCCCCTAGCTGTAGAGTGACATCTCCCTTTGGCTTCCATTTAGCAGCGATCCAACCATTTAGGGCTCGTTCGGTTGGCCAAAACCCTATGAACTTTCCAATGATTGCATTGTCCTTCATAAACTCTATTCTGCTGTCGATAACGTCTCCAGGCAGTTCTATTCTAGGCCTTTCCTTGGCTATTGGATGGCAGGTGGAGGAGGTAACCTTTGGTTTGTTCTCCCGTGGATCTTGTTCTTCTGGCTGATTGTTGTTACTGCCTTGTTGCTGCTTCCCTGAGTTGAGCAGATCCGGATCAATAGACCCGAAAATGACCTCATGATCCGATTTGTGGCATGAGGGGGAGGGCTGTGACGCCCCCCCCTGAGGCGGACTCATAGTTTGTAGCTGCTCCCTGTCAGATCTGATGTGCTGCAGAGGTTTAGGTACATCGTCTGCCTCCTATCCGCAGAGCTATCAGCGCTGTCGAGGGTATCGCCCTCAGAACCCTAGCTCAGTCGCTCCCATTCCGTGATAGCCCTTTTTAAAATGTTTTTTTAAATGTCAATCATAAATCAAATATTTCAATGTCTGCCTTAAGATATATTATATAATATATATAATATATATATAGATATAAGGTTAAAGAGAGAAAGTTGTATAACTGACTATGAGGGAGATGTGTAATTATTCTCATGTTCAACATGGAGATGACACCTAACATTTAAAATGTTAATAGGAAAAAAAATATCTACCTATCAATAAAGTAGTTGAAAATAAGAAAATGCATTCTTTGTAGATATTTCTTATTGTTAAAACTTTTACAGTTTAATTTCTTTGTGCTTAATATGGAGTTATAAGTATTGTGAATGCACACACACAAAAAGACGTAATTATAAGTAATTATAATTAAAACATTTCAATGGTGTGTTGCTAAGTATGAAGGATATGTGTAATTCTTTGTGTGTTCAACATGGAGATGTCAAGTGGCACACACATAGACATGCATATACCATCTTAGATCCATCTTAACTCTAGATCTATCATGTGCTAGGAGGAATCAAATCTTTTGAGGTATAATACTTTCCTTCAATTTTTCACTCTAAAAATGGTTTGTACCTTGAAATATTTTGGCACAAGATAGATCAAGAGAAAATTCTTATACCCAAGAATGAGGGAGATGTGTAACTCCTTATATGTTCAATATGGAATATATCTGTGGAATTTAAAAAGATATTAATAACCAAAAAATTATTTCAATTTTGGCCATTAGTAAGATATTTCAATTTCCACTATAAATTTTAAAAAGTATATATAAAGAATGTAATTGAAAGTAAAAAAAATATTATTTCATTTTTTCATGATGGTCCAATATGAGGGTGATGTGTGGTTACATTAATGCTTACCATGGAGTTGACACGTGACATTTAAAAAATTATTAATTGACGAAAAAAATTTCAATTCTAATAAGAAATAAGATATTTCAATATAACCTATAAATAATAATAGTAATCTAATTTAAGGTCACTACCAAGCTAGACACCAAATTGTTGTATGAGATCACCTTGTTTGTAGGATAAGGGACCCATCAATGGGAAACTATTTGATTGTGAAGTCTAAGGAGGTGTACATGTCTACTCGTAGGATGACCGAGTGGTTGGCACAATGGGATGTTATCCTCTCCACCTAGTTTCAGATCTCATGGGGGGTTATATTTGGCCCAATGTGATAAGGCTCAAGGAGTAGGATCCTCCACCCTCAGATTTCGCTAAGTCATGAATTCCTTGTATATCTCCTTGGCTCTTGCTAAGTCATAAATTACTAGTTTATCTGGCGCCTAGATTACTCCAATGAGATATCAATTCACTATGGTATTGGATGGAAGAAGATCGAACCACCCATAATGGGATGCTTATCAATAGGATTGTGTGAGGCTTGATTGAGCCTAAATACCCCTTAGGAAGTTTAATTCTCTCAAAGTGGCTTCCATCCTCAACCCTTCCCCATGAAGTTTGACCATGTAACCTGGCAGGTAATAAACCCCATGTAAACCTTGTCTACACCTCATGTGTCATAAATAAATTCTTTTTAAAATGATCTCAATACGAGGCTGATGTGTAATTCCATTATTGCTCCATATGGAGTTGACACATGACATTGAAAAATTTATTGATTAATAAAAAATATTTTAATGTTAGTCATGAATAAAATATTTCAATACCAACTGTATATATTATAATAATATAATAGTCTTAGGAAGAAACACATGTTCTTTATTTTCATTGACTACTAAAGTTTATAGAGATGTACAAACTCTTAATCATGCATATAGAGCAATTGGAAGTAAAAAAATAGACTTATGTGTACTTCCTTCCAATCATAGGTAGCATTTAATATATATAATATAATATATATATATATATTATAGATATATATATATATATTATAAATATTATATATATATATTATATGTAGCGAGAGGAGAGAGAGAAGAGAGAGAGAGAGAGAATTCTTCCATGTTGAAAGGGGAGTTGATATGTAATATTAAAAATATTAATAAAACAAATATTTCAATGTCTATTGTAACCCACCCTCCCAGGTTCCACTTGTTCTATCTTGGGTTGTGGGAGGTGTTACTATTTGCTTTGACTTGATATCCAAGGTCTATTCTAAAAATGGGGTGGCACAAATTCTTTTTTCTCAAAGAATTCAAATGCAAAAAAAAACACCATCACTGAGTTCATCTCACCAAGAGGTTTCTAGCAATATAATTTTCACCTCAATTTGACACCTAAACTGAAAGTTATGCCCATCAGAAGTTTGGCCAATTATATTAGGCCACATCATCATTGTGCTACCATGTGGTCCCTGTCTAACCCTTGTGGCACTGCATGCCATGTTAACACAATGAGGAGTCCATCAAGTCATCACACCATGGAATGTTTTATTTAGTTCACTGTTATATATGACCAACACTACATCTAGCATTTCAACTTTGTGTCACCCCTTGCTACCCTCAGAACCCTGGGTCTCTGAATCCATTCGTGCTTGAGGTTTATTGGACCTTAAATTAGATTTGACCCAAATGTAATCCAACCTTGACATATTAACATTGTCCCTTGCCACCATTGGAACCTTGGATCCCCAAATCCTGGGTTCAACAATACTTAAACAAGAGAAATATGGCCACACTATTGTTAGTGTAAAGTTTTTGGATAAGTGTACCAAAATCCCTTGCTTAAGTTAGAGGTGACTTATAACCCTAACAACAAAATATGGTTGCGTCTATGCTTCAGAGCTGCAACACAAATGTTAGAAAAACTCTGCAAAAAAATATGACATGTAAATAGAAACATATAACAACAGAAATATAACTGCAAAAACCCAATGGAGAATATGAATGATCAATTTTATTAATCAAGAACAATACACCTAGTGAGGAGTAATTACAAAATTGGTATTGTAGATCTCCCTCCATGGGATGGGTCCTTCTTGACCTTATGCTTCAGCAACGTGCTTCTCTCTCTCAATATGTGGTATGCAATGGGAAAAAAGAAACAAAGGATGCTTGAACTCAAGCAGGAGTTCAAATGCTATGAGACAATAATGGGGACGATCAAAGTGGCCACAGTGAAGAATGGAGAGAAAACTCTCAATTTATAAAAAATATTGAGATAGATTGATGGGACCAACCCAACACTTTTACAAAACTATAGTATGGAAATGATTTTGTTATGTTTGACTGTCGTATGGGAATGATTTTGTAATATTTGCATGGTTGATTAAATCACACGGTAATGCTAACACATGAATGAAATGCAAATGGATATTTTGGCATTCGGTTGATGTGGCATTCAATGAGGTAGTAATGAGCAGTACTTGCCTTAGTGTTTGCGCTTCCCACTCATTCCTATGCTCATTCCCTTTGTTTGTTATCCCTTCCGGCCATTTGCTATAGTCTGTCGAGGGTTTACTCCTCAGGGTTCTGCAAGGCTCAGTAGGCAGTTATGCTGCAAGTCGTGGGCCTGTCTGGTTGCTCGTTGCTGTGTCTGTGTTGGTCTTTACTCCTCAGTTTGTAGACAGTTCTGGTTTGTCCGGTGGTTGCTTGGGTAAGACTTCTGTTGAGTTTCGATTTCTTTCTATCGTGGTTTCTACAGGTGGCCTTATATTAACTCTCGCGCTGATATTTTCATTCCGGTTGGCAACTTCAACGTTTGCTTGTCTCCAGGTTCAGCTCGATGGCTTCCTTCAGTTTTCGGCGTGACACACAGGTATTTACTCTGTCTCTGCTTCAACTGTTAAGCTTCCTTCCCCAGTTTCTAACCCAGATTGCTGCTTATTCTCCACAGTCAATCGACATTGTTGTTGGAACGCCTGTCTGTGGCGTCACTGCAAACTCTCAAGTAACGGTTTTGCAATCTTGACAATTCAGTCTTTTTCTTTCCAGTTCTATATTTCCATTCCTGTCGCGATGTATCAACTAACACTGGGTAACTTTGGTTGTGCAGGTATTAAGAGTTGAAGTAGGAGGATTTGGCTATACACATCTCAATTTTGTTCGGTAGGCTCTGCCTCTTCTCAATTCCTGTTAGTTCTTCGTCCTGGTCTTTTAACTCTATCTTCGGATTAGATGGGTTTGTACAATGCACTTGTTGAATAGTCCTCTATGAGCACTGCTCTGTTATTCTGGAACTCTGGTTTCCACCGGGTCTTCGTCGCTATCTTCAATTTGTAACTGCACTACTTTTCCAAACCCTCACCTAGGGTTTCATCGTTCTTGGGCCTATGTGTTTTCTGCTGTATATGAATATTGTAGTCGAAACCCTCTCCTAGGGTTTATAACCCAGGGTTTGAACGTTCACGGTTTTGTGTATACAGTCCAGTTCTATAATTACGCTGGCCTTTGCAATTCTAGAAAGGAAAATGGTTCAGATCGATGTAATGATATTAAATTTCTTTTACCTGAGTTCGTCTACAGTTTGTTTTCTCCGGATTCGTCGTCGGAACTATTGTTATGTATCCTCAGTTTTTAAATGAAATATAATATGTCACCTTTCCTGAATTCTGTAAATGTGCTGACAATTATATAGGACTGTCTTTGAAATAGAATTGTGGAAGCTTTCGTTCAGACCTGGTTGTTTGGCCTATAGGAAATTCTGGTTGTGCTACTCCTGGTTTTGTCTTCGTTAACTGTTTCGAAAGAACTGTAAACCCTCGTGCTATTTTTGCTCTTTGATCTTGTTAAGTGAACTGGTTATTCCTCTCAGGGAACATAAAGAAAAATCTATTTTTTCAGAATCTGTAGTTAGTTGGCTATATGCTCAAAAAATTATCAATCAAAAACATAATAAATTATAATAGGCATACAGATGGATAGAAATTTTGATTTCTCTATTGTTTCTTTTTATTTGAGTGCGAGTGGTCTTGAACTGAACCCCTTACATGGTTTGTCCTGTTACATTTATAGGTTCCCTGTTCCAGTTAATGAAATTGTACAGTTGCTTTTTCCAGTTACAGACTCTTACAATTACTTGTTATTAGACATTCGTTTATCTTATGACAAGATTTCCTCTTCAAATACATTTGTCTTTTTCCCTTTAAAATAAAAGGATAATCACAGTTTGTTAACAATAGATCAAAATATAACTATAAATGTTCAACTACCCTCAACTAACATAAAATAAAATAATAAAAGTCCTACTACTTTCCTGTCAACCAACAGAAAGACTAAATAAAAGTAAATTCAACTTTTCTTTGACCTAGCAGAGACTTCACCCGGTCATGGTGAGCTGGATGCTCCTGCATCAGGCTCCCGGGGAAAAAAGAAATCATGGCTCTGGTCCATGAGCTTCTCGACTGAAGAACCTGTTTGTTCAATCTACTTGGAGTCAAGCCATGAATTTTCCTCAATTGGACGGTTCTTCCACTTGACCAGGTATTGCAGATATTCCTTCCGCCGAGTTCGTTTAGCCACCTGAGTGTCGAGAATGATCTCGATCTTGGGAGGTTGAACCTAAAGCATATGTCTCTTCCAAACTTCTCCTCCATCCTGGGTATTCTGTGTGGGTCGCGTGGTTCCATCTTCTTCCTTCTCCTCTAGGTCAGCCGTGTAGGGAAACAGGTCTGCTACATTAAAGATAGGTGAAATGCCTATTCCGGGTGGCAACTGGATCTCATAGGCATTTGTTGAAAATTTCTGAAGGACTTTGCAGGGTCTCATCTTCTTGTACTTCAATTTATTGTACGTACCCTTAAGGAAGCGTTCCTTACGCAAATGCGCGAGGACTTCGTCGCCTACATTAAACTGTAATTCCCTTCTCTTCAAATCTACTTGCTATTATACTTTAGGCTGTTGTCCTATAATTTGAGTTTTACCTGTTCATGCAAATCCCTCATCGCGTTAGTGAAATCTTCTCCATCAGCGCTTTGCCTTTCTTGCAGTCCAAGATCTCGCAATTCATGCACTCCATGAGGATGCATGCCATACAGGATTTGAAAAGGGCTGAAGCCTATGCTACGGTTGGGTGAATCGTTATAAGTGAATTATGCCTGCACCAACACTCGATCCCACATCCACGAATTCTCTCCAACCAGACTTTGTAGCAGATTTCCTAAACTCCTGTTTACAACTTCTGTTTGTCCGTCTGTTTGTGGATGATAGGCAGAAACTGTAACTCAGCTGTGTATCCATTTTTTTCCACAAGGTACGCCAAAAGTGTCCCGTGAACTTCACATCCCGATCTGACAGAATGGACTTAGGCAACCCATGTAACCTGACAATCTCTGTGAAAAACAAGTGGGCCACGTGGGTGGCATCACTAGTTTTCCTGCAAAGGATGAAATGTGCCATTTTCGAGAATCTGTCCACTACTACCATCACTGAGTCATAACCTTTCTATGTCTTAGATAGACCTAGGACGAAGTCCAAGCTGACTAAATCCCACGGTCTGTCGGGAACAGGTAACAGTGTGTACAGTCTCGTGTTTTGACTGTGACCCTTTCCTAACTGACACACTTTACATCTAGCCACAAATCGTTGCACATCCCTTCTCATCTTTGGCCAAAAGTAGAAATGACTGAGCTACTCGAGTGTCTTTTCCATACCAAAATGTCCAGCCAAACCTCCGCTATGCTTCTCTCAAATTATATTCTCCCTCATCAAGCAGTCAGGTATGCACATTTGTCCTCCCTTAAACAACAACTTCTCCTGTAGATTTTAGTCCAACCAAGGACTGTTATCTCTCGCTAAGGTATTCTGACATGCCTCATAGGCCTCCTTAAAATTTGTATCAGTCTGGTATAGATCTCGTAAGTGCTCAAAACCCAGCACTTGCACAATGCTTTCCTGCAGAAGTAGAGCTTTCCTACTTAGCGCATCCGCCACTTTATTTGCTTGCCCGCTAATATGCTTCAATACAAAATTGAAAATATGCAAATACTCCACCCATTTCGCGTGTTTGTGGTTCAGCTTGTGTTGTTGCATTACATACTGTAGTGCAGAATTATCTAAGAAGAACACAAATTCGTTTCCCAATAGATAATGCCTCCAGTGTTTTAATGCCTGTATAACAACATAGAACTCCTTATCATACGATGAATATTTCTGTCGACTCTCATTCAGCTTTTCGCTAAAAAACGCCACAGGCTTATCCTCCTGGTTGAGTACAGCTCCAATTACAGTCATGCTAGCATCACAGTGAACCTAAAATAACTTTTTGAAATCTGGTAATCTCATGATCGACCTCTCAGTGATCTTTTTCTTTAACAACTGGAAACTCCTCTCTGCTGCATTTGTCCATCGAAAAGGCTAGCTGGCCTTTTTAATGGTGTCCAACATTGGTGCACAAATTTCGCTGAAATTCTTTATGAATTTTCTATGAAAGCTCGCTAACCCGTGAAAGCTACGTACCTCGAATAAATTTTTCGGAGATGGCCAATTAACTATCGCCTCCACATTCTCCAGATCCATCTTCAGTTCATTCTCTGCTATTACAAAGCCCAAACATATCAATTCCCTCTGCAGAAAAGTACATTTCTTCAAGTTTATTAGTAGTTTGTTCTGCTGCAATTTCTCCAGCACCTTACGCACATGTTGAAGGTGTTCTTCCCTTGTCCTGCTGAAAATTAGTATGTCATCCAAATATACAATCACAAATTTCTCGATGTACTCCTTCAGCATCTCATTCATCAACCTCATAAATGTATTGGGCGCATTGCTCAGCCCAAATGGCATGACCAGCCATTCGTACAGCCCCTCATTCATCTTGAAGGTTGTCTTCCATTCGTCCCCCTCTCGTATCCGAATCTGATGGTAACCGCTCTTCAAGTCTATTTTAGAGAAATACGCTACCCTGCTTAAACAATCCATCATGTCATCCATCCGCGGTAGTGGAAACTTGTACCGGATGGTGATCTTGTTGATGGCCCTTGAGTCGATGCACATCTGCCACTCTCCTCCCTTCTTGGGGGTGAGGACTGTTGGAACAGCACAAGGACTTAAGCTTTCCCTTATCAACCCCTTGTCCAACATTTCTTGCACCTGCTTCCTAATTTCTTCATTGTCCTTGGGGCTCATTCGGTATGCCACTTTGTTCGGTAAGTTGGCTCCGGGTATGAAGTCAATATGATGACTTATGCTCCTTTTGGGGGGTAATTTGTCTGGCAAGTCATCCAACACTATATTTGTAAACTCCTGCAACATCTCTTGAATTTCCATAGGTAAATATGATACCTCCGTATGCAACAATACTGTCCTTGCTTTCTTTACTACTGCGTAACCTATCTCACTATCCTCAACTTTCTTCAGAAACTGTCTTCCACTAACCAACAATGCTTTGGGTTCACTTGTCTCTGCTATCCCTTCTTCCTTGATGGGCACAAGCGTATGCTTGATTCCATCCTTAACAAATTTATAACAGTTCGTCAATCCATCATGTACCACTTTCCTATCGTACTGCCAAGGCCTGCCCAACAGTATGTGACATACATCCATTGGCATGATGTCACAAACAACTTTGTCCTTATATCTACTTATTTGAAACTCCACCTTGCACTGTTCATCTACCAGCAACTGATGGCCTTTTTGCAGCCATGAAACTCTGTAAGGGTTTGGATGTTTCAAATGCTTCAACTCAAGCTTTTCTACCATCTCTGTGGACACTAAATTAACAGTGCTACCACTGTCAATAATTAATTTACAACACTTACCTCGTGACTTACAAACTGTTCTAAGTAAATCTTTTCATTGTGTCTGGTCGGTGATCTCCTTGACTGGTTTTAACAATACCTTGTGCAGCACTAAAGCTTCCCCTATCTTTAGAGCATTTTCTGCTTCTTGGGGAGGTGCCGCTGCTTCTTCTGGCTATGCAACATATGCACCCTGTTTTCTAGCTTGTTTTGCTTCCGTACATTCAAATGATCTGTGTCCCCATTTATGACACCTATAACATTGGTAAGCAAACCCTCTTCCTCGACCATTACCTCTGCCCCGCTGGAATGATCTACCACCTCTTGCACTATCACCTCCGTCCGCTGATCCAGAAGCTCTGGAACTGCTACCTTCCTCATTATTACTAGTAGTCCGCCCTCTGCCATATGACTGGCCTTTCCCCCTACTGACTCCTCGTCCTCTCCAGGCATTCTGCCTTCTGGTAATTTTCTCTTTAGCCTTCATCGCACTCTAATACGCTTCCTCAGTGTTGTTCGAAGACAAGATACTAATTTCATCTAAAATATCTAACCTTAACCCATTAACATACTTGGTTTTTCTTTCCGCAATATCCTTTGTATATCCGGATGGCAAATTCACTTGATAGAACTCCTTCGTATATTCCCTTACCGTCAATCCTTTCTGTCTTAGATTCTGCACCTGTCTGTGCAGTACAATCTGATAGTCCTTTGGTAGAAATCTGCCCTTTAACTTGGCCACCATCCTTGACCAGGTTTTAATCGGCTGTTTGTTCAATCTTTTCCTCTCGTTCTAGACACTATCCCACCACAAGGCTGCGTGTCCCATCAATTTAGTCGTAGTGAACCTAACTCTGCGGTCTTCGCTGATTTCCTCGCACTCAATATACTTATCCATCTCACTGATCCAATCCAATAAAACCTAAATAGGCAGATTGCCGTCATAGGTTGGGAGTTCTGGCTTGGGTTTACTGCTTGCTACTAGAACAGATCTCAACAATCTCACTTCTGTAGACTCACCTTCTGGTCCATCTGCTGCTACTTCAGGTTCCTCCTCACTCTCATCACCAATCTCTGGATCTCTTCTTCTCCCTGCCTCCAAACGAGCAGCCAAAATTCGAATCTCCTCTCTCAATCCTCCCTCTGCTAACCTTCGAGCACCTCTACCACGACCTTGTCTTCCTCTTTCCATATCTTCAATCAATTTATCCTGCTCTGGTACCACTTTGATGGGACCAACCCAACACTTTTACAAAACTATAGTATGGAAATTATTTTGTTATGTTTGACTGTCGTATGGGAATGATTTTGTAATATTTGCATTGTTGATTAAATCACACAGTAATGCTAACACATGAATGAAATGCAAACGGATATTTTGGCATTCGGTTGATGTGGCATTCAATGAGGTAGTAATTAGTAGTACTTGCCTTGGTGTTTGCGCTTCCCGCTTGTTCCTATACTCATTCCCTTTGTTCATTAGCCCTTCTAGTCATTTGCTATAGTTTGTCGAGGGTTTACTCCTCAGGGTTCTGCAAGGCTCAGTAGGCAGTTATGCTGCAAGTCGTGGGCGCGTCTGGTTGCTCGTTGTTGTGTCTATGCTGGTCTTTACTCCTTGGTTTGTAGACGGTTCTAGTTTTTCTAGTGGTTGCATGAGTAAGACTTCTATTGAGTTTCGATTTCTTTCTGTCGCGGTTTCTACAGGAAGCCTTATATTAACTCTTGCGCTGATATTTTCATTCTGGTTGGCAATTTCAACGTTTGCTTGTCTCCAAGTTCGGCTCAATGGCTTCCTTTAGTTTCTGACATGACACACAGGTATTTACTCTATCTCTGCTTCAACTGTTAAGCTTCCTTCCTTAGTTTCTAACCCAGCTTGCTCCTTATTCTCCACAGTCAATCGACACTATTGCTGGAATGCCTGTCTGTGGCAACACTGCAAACTCTCAGGTAATGGTTTTACAATCTTGACAATTCAGTCTTTTTCTTTCCAATTCTACATTTTTGTTCCTGTCGCGATGTATCGGCTAACACTGGGTAACTTTGGTTGTGCAGGTATTAAGAGTTGAAGTAGGAGGATTTGGCTATACACATCTCATTTTTGTTCGGTAGGCTTTGCCTCTTCTCGATTCTTGTTAGTTCTTCGTCCTGGTCTTTCAACTCTGTCTTCGAATTAGATGGGTTTGTCCAATGCACTTGTTGAATAGTCCTCTATGAGCACTGCTCTATTATTCCGGAACTCTGGTTTCCACCGGGTCTTGGTCGCTATCTTCGGTTTGTAACTGCACTACTTTTCCAAACCCTCACCTAGGGTTTCACCGTTCTTGGGCCTATGCATTTTCTGTTGTATATGAATATTGTAGTTGAAACCCTCTCCTAGGGTTTATAACCTAGGGTTTGAACATTCACGGTTTTGAATATACAGTCCAGTTCTATAATTCTATTATGCTGGCCTTTGCAATTCTGGAAAGGAAAATGGTTCAGATCGATGTAATGATATTAAATTTGTTTTACCTGAGTTCGTCTGCGGTTTGTTTTCTCTGGATTCATCGTCAGAACTGCTGTTATGTATCCTCAGCTTTTAAATGAAATATAATATGTCGCCTTTCCCGAATTCTGTAAATATGCTGACAATTGTATAGGAGTGTCTTCGAAATAGAATTGTGGAAGCTTTCCTTCAGACTTGGTTGTTTGGCCTGTAGGAAATTCTGGTTGTGCTACTCCTGGTTTTGTCTCCATTAACTGTTTCGAAAGAATTGCAAACCCTCGTGTTGTTTCTGCTCTTTGATCTCGTTAAGTGAACTGGTTATTCATCTCAGGGAACATAAAGAAAAATCTATTTTTTCAAAA
Organism: Pinus taeda; assembly: GCA_000404065.3. Lineage (NCBI taxonomy): Eukaryota > Viridiplantae > Streptophyta > Pinopsida > Pinales > Pinaceae > Pinus > Pinus taeda. The sequence goes on from APFE030623368.1 coordinate 281,121, forward strand.
TCTGTAGTTAGTTGGCTATATGCTCAAACAGTTATCAATCAAAAACATAATAAATTATAATAGGCATACAGATGGACAGAAATTTTGATTTCTCTGTTGTTACTTTTTATTTGAGTGCGAGTGGTCTTGAACTGAACCCCTTACATGGTTTGTCTTGTTACATTTATAGGTTCCCTGTTCCAGTTAATCAAACTGTATAGTTGCTTTTTCCAGTTACAGACTCTTACAGTTACTTGTTATTAGACATTCGTTTATCTTATGACAATATTTCCTCTTCAAATACACTTGTCTTTTTCCCTTTAAAATAAAAGGATAATCACAGTTTGTTAACAACAGATCAACATGTAACTATAACTGTTTAACTACTCTCAACTAACATAAAATAAAATAATAAAAGTCCTACTACTTTCCTGTCAACCAACAGAAATACTAAATAAAAGTAAATTCAACTTTTCTTTGACCTGACAGAGACTTCACCTGGTCATGGTGAGCTGGATGCTCCTGCATCATAGATTGAGAATTAGAAAATAATAAATTATTACTGAGTAAATCAAAATCTAACGATTGTGAATATTTTATTATATTTTTTGAGAGGGAAAAGATAATGAAAATGGTAAAATATCTTTATTTAGAAAATGGTTAAAGTAGTTGACAAATAAAAATGATTTATTAATAACTTTGTGGGGATTAAGACAAATATGATTTTGAAATAATTATTAAATAATGATTTAACAATTATCTCATAAGGAAAATAGTGGACAATTGTGGAATAATAAATAAATAATGATTTATTTAATTATTCCAAGGTGATTAAGATAAAAGTAATAATAAATAATCATCAAATAATTATTTCTAGATAATATTAAATAAATAATGATTTATTTAATTATTTTCATGGGGTTTTTGGATTTTAATGAGAAATAATTTAGGAAAATGGTTCACTAAATTATTCATATGGTGAAAGTGGGTTTTACCATGATAAAACTCATCCTACATGGTGTATTTTGATCAATGTAGTAAGAAATGGCTAGGTGCACAATTTTTGGGTAATAAGAGATTGACCCCCAACATAAGAGATTCGGGAGCAAATCATATGCCCAAAATATCTTGTAGTTTGCATTTTCACGAGACACCAAAGGGGGGAGAGAGAGAGAGAGAGCATTGAAGTAATGCAAGGAAGAACTGAGAATGGAGGGGGTGAGACCTACTTATTTGATAGAAGTCTCCTTTTAGTGATGAGTACATAATCTCAAATGAGGCAGGGGAGGCATACCCATACCCATCAACATAATTGAGTAAAAATAATAATGATGTGCCAAACAATGTGGGTTTGAGAAACAAAATACACGATACATAATCTTTTGGCATTAATGGGCCAGAAAATGATACAATGAGTCCCATATACTTAAGTGCATGGAAGACAAAGGCCAGTATTGGATACAATAACATCTGTTGATATAAGTACATGACACATAATGCCCCATAAGTTGAGAAGAGGGGAAGATCACAACCAAATAAGCATTGCTGAATAAGAAATGGCTCAAAAGATCTAAATGCACTATTTGAAGGAGATATGCATGTTGTGAGCTCTTTGATTGGTGGAAACCGAGCTAGTCAAATCAACAAAACAACATATGAGGCTGGATCATAATCTCCTGTGATCCAAGCATGTGGGGGCTACTTGAAGGACCACCCCCTCATGAGGTTTGGAACATCTCACACATACCTGAGAAATGCCGGTACAATCTGCTGGATCACTGGACCATTAAGTGTACAATTCTTAATCATGCAATAATGAGGTGGATTCAAGCACATGAGAAACAAGCAAGTCAAAGGGAAATGATTATTCCCTTTGCTTGATCTGAGGTACCGAAAAATGATGAAAGTTGGAACTAAGGTACACCACCCTCTAAACCACTCTCCTAGAAAATATGTGTTGAAGTCAATAGAAGAGGGCTCGCTAGAGTTGAGGCAATGATGATTTCTCAACAAAGGCATGAGTGATATAGTAATGTGATTGATAGAATGACACTAGGTATGATGAAGGAGGAATAATAGGAGTGGTGGACTAATGACTTCCCTTGTTAGAGAAAAATATGTATGGGTGACTTGGCAAAAACTGACTCAATTCCATAGGGGGTGATATATTACTCAGACGAAGGATTTTCAAAGACATATTAGAATAGTTGGAGGCCAAATGTGAACAAAATGGGATGATTGTGACACAAAGAAGGATGTTGTACTATAACATGACTCAATGCGACTCTGGACATACTCCATTGATGTAGGGGTGACTTATCTTTGATGCTCTGAACAAGGGTTACTCTATGATGTTGCCACATGGGAGAGGCCCAAAGGGGGTCGTAAAAACAAGAGTAAATAATGGTTTCTTGTGAAAAAAAATAACACCTAATTTAACAATTGAAAAGGAAAAGTTTTTCTAGAGTAAAAGTGACCCATATGAAGATATTCGATTTTAATAGGGGGTAAAATGAGGCCTTATGGAAAAAATGGCTTCCTGAAGAAGTTTCAAATTAACAAAAATGAAGAGAGACCCACTATAGTGTTCACTGGGATATTTCCAATGGTGGGATAATTTGTCAAACCAAGCTACAATTTACTCATAATGGCCAATGGAAAACTAGGTTTTTTCCTATAAAAGGGCTTCTTACCCCCAAATACAAATCATTTTCATATTGAGCTATTGGAGAATTTAGAGGGGAGGAGGAGGCCCTAAATCATGGTGAGATTCTAGTGGATAAACCAACCATCAGATTTTGGATATGCTACTTTCAGGTAGGTAACCATACTTTTCTAAAAGGGCCTTAATGCTTCGTGGAAGGATGGTTCCTAGTGAAGAATCACAGTAAGAAAGGAGTACATGAATGAACTACTAGAGAAGGTATAGGATTATTCCCACCCACAAAATCAAACATGGGGATTGGGTGGTAAGTGTGGTATCTAATAGAGTAGAATATTTAAAAATATGGTATCAAGCATCTAAGATATGTGATGTGCATATGGCTCACTAGAGAGGCTAGTATGATAAGCTATCCAAGGATTAAAAGGATAATCAACCATACCTACATAGTTGGGGTCTAGAACGAGACTTATTTTAATAAATTGAGAAGGTGGATAAAGGTGCCATGAGGCCGCCAAGCATGAGATATTACCCCCCAGTAGATGATGATGGGTAAGACTTATCAGGTATGACAAGGTGGGAATGATGCCCATCGTTGGATGAGTTTGTGGAGCGCCATTTTGTTCCAAGTGCTCAAATAAGGGATTCGGGCATTCGACCCTACTAGCACGAGATACTCTAGAGGATGATCAGTATATATAGGGCCATAGGTGACCCCCATATTTGTATGTATGGTTGTAACATGCTATGGACAGGCTAGATGTATTTAGAATAAACAATTTTTATGGATGTTTTAATACATAATGTGGTTATGCATGATATTGATGGTTTCTTCATTTGTTGTTTATGGTTGTCTCCTTATGGGAAGAATGGATAGATGCAATAGGATAAAGGAAATGGTGGATTACCAATCTCGTTTGGCACTACATATATGATTCAAATGGACTAAATTTCTAGGTTCGCATACATGGTGTCACCATACCAAAGAGTGTCTTTGAATATAATCCATTGATGCTCACCTAGATGACATTATGGTTGACCAACGACAATGTCTAAGGGATTGGGCTATTGGTTGAAAATGGAGGAATGATTAAGTGGATCATCGCCAAGGAAATCTGGAGTGATATGGGACTCTAGAGTTTATTCAAGGTGGGGGAGAATAATGGTACTAGAATCAACAATACCAGATGAAACATGAGGGTTAGGGATAATTTCTTCTTTTGGACCCTTAAAAGTGGATCCCCCCTTACCCAAACATTGAGTGGAAATGTAATGGCCACAAGGTGGATGTGGTTTGAATTCATGGGTTCTAAGTAAGGGGTGATTGAACCAATCATCATCGTGGGAGACATGGTTCACATATGCATCATCAGAAGGGTTGGTCAAATGACTAGTGGATGTGACATCCATTGATGTTGAGACCAAAGCGTCTTCCAAAGATGATTCGAAATAAGCATATTAGGAAACTCTGAAAGAGTCTGAATATATTGATCCTATGGATGATGACAAGTAGAATTGGGGTTGAACTATCTGCCATATCGACATCATGAGGGGGAATCATGAGGGTGAGTTGAGAAACCTCTTGGTTGTGCAAAGTACTAGGGCCAATACAAACAAGTAGAGGAGAAGTAGAGTCACTACGAGTTATATCTAACTCGTGAAACATTTAAAGTGTATCACAAAAGTCTTTGAGATGGGGATAGTGATAGGAATAATTTCCATACTTATCACACAAAGAAAAAGGGTGATTTGTGGACAAGTTTTTATTCTTCTTGGAGGTCTGGTAAGGTAACATGGACCTCGGGAATTTTAAGGTCGGGAAAAGTATCAAAGACCACATTCTTAATATGGGGAAGCTCAGGACAATTATTGGTGGCATGTTGAACAACATCACACAAACAAAATGGGGGAGAAGGCTTTTGAGGTTTAGGAGGAGTTGGAGTTGCTTGGGATACCTTGTATTTCCCCCCTTTTTCTGGGCCTTTCTCCCCTCATTAGATGCTTTTGTGACAAGGGTGGCTTCTCGCTGAGGTTTTTGTGGAACTGAAGCAAAGGAAGCAGTTGTAGAAACGGTTGGACTATGTTCAAAGTTGTATAAGGTTGAGTTGGGCAAGAGGAGTGTTTGAAGGAGGATCAAGGTACCAAACTAGGATCCCCAAGGTGATGTTAGGAAGACCCAAAATAGCCATTACATGAGTAGAACAAATTCCTTTTGGTAGGAATCAGAAAGTTATTTGACTAGAGGAGTAATGACCTAGAGGAACTACTCCTATGTGGGAAAGACCTGGAGGAACTATTCCTGGTTGGAAAAGGCTCAAGGGGACACTAGTCGAAGGGACTTAGCTTAGAGGAATTATTCTTGAAGGAAGAGTTAAGTCTTGAGAAAGGGTTGTTGAGGAGATGGCTATTGGGAATACATATTAGACTGTTTGCCAGTGACCCATGACTCTTGAAGCATGCAAAAATTCAAAGAGATAGGCTCAGAAGGAGTAGGTGGTGGGCCATAATAAGCTACAAACAACATGGAATCTTTATAAACTCTAGGGGGAGCATCGATAAGGGGGGGAATAATATTATTTACAGTCATCGATGAAATAGTGGTATGAGGAGAGGTCTAAGATTGAGGGTCATAGTAAGTTAATTGATCGATGGTGAAAATCGTTCCATTATGAGGGAAGAAAATCTTATGGAAGACAATAAATGTGACAAATGACATGTCGTATGTGTAACTACAAACCAAAAATCCTTGTTATAATCTAAAGGGGCATCAATGACTTCGATATCAATCAAGACCATATTTCCAGCAACAGTGATGAGGAAATTCCTTATAATTCAAGGGTCTACGAAGGGTGACCATCCCAAGCACAAAGAGTGATAATGGATGGTGATAGGTCAAGGGAACGAAGTTGCTTCCAAACACTAGAAACCATCACATAGGTGGAGGTGCCTTCGTCAATTATACGCCATTGAGAAGTGACATTTTTTTATTGAGACTGGTATGTGAAAGAAAATGGATGAAGGGAGGGGGGGATGTTCTTATTTATTAACATCAAATAAGATCAAGTGATCATCAGAGGGATCCACAACACCCAAAGCAGATAATAGAGCTTTAAATTTGGATGGGAAAGTCTCGAGGACTTCTAGTGTTGACATGGTGGCAAGAGATTGCACCAAGTCATTCACTATATTATACGTATGGATAGATTTAGAAGAAGCAAAATTTAGACGTAATGGACCTTTGGCGATATTAGGGTGAACATCTACCTTAGGGTGAGGGATCTGTAAGGTACCATTTGGTGACAATCAGGGCTCAAAAGAAATTTTGGGTTGAGAATCGGTCGATGACTTATCAGAAGTATTGGCATACTATTGCGACTAAGTCTGGAGGTTGATGTCTCTAGAATCCATCATGAGAATCTGGTAATTACTATTGGAATATTATGAAGGTTAGAGGGATGGAGGATTCTGGGTGATTTGGGAAGCCACATATCCTTGATGATGGAATGGATTGGTAAGCATTGATGACTATGAATAAGAGGGAGGGGGAGGTGGGGCCATGGGTTGAGGCCCTCTAGAAGGATTTCTTTGAGCTTCCCATGCCTGATGCATCTGAGGTAAAAGGGGACATTCATGAATATAATGGCCATAAGTCCTGTAAAAAGAAAAGGGTTTGTTAGTTCTAAGAGCCTTGTTTTGCTTGGGTTGTCCACCATGTTGTTGGGTTATGGGATTAGGTTGGTCACCCTTATTGGAATTAGGTTTTCTACCTTGGTTGCCTTGATTACCCTGAGGTTGTTGGTTTTGGTTACCCTTCCCCTTATTCGTTCTCTTAGGGTTAGCAGGGTTGGTAGAACTCTGGTAAGCATACACTTAATTTTGTGGAGGTGGTTGATACTATGGAAAAGGAGGTGGAGGCATGGAAGGTTGAGGCATTGGTGTCATTAGGGCTAGAGTGCTAGGCGGTGCATAAGAATAATAAGAATTCACAACAACATTTTGGTAACTAGGTTGAGCAACAACTCGCCCTGACATCAACTAATGCAAATGGGAAAATGAATATGGCGTGATTGTACCTTGGTAAGATTTGAAACGTGAAGGATCGGGAGGGGGATAGGTGTAAGCAAAATTTGGACCCCCAGGGGTTAACCATAATTCATAGGAGGTTAAGGATATGGTGATGAGTGGGAGTGGAAAAGAGATCCAATGAAACCATTAGCGGCATGAGATGTCCCTTGTGCATTAGCCGCATTAGACCAAGGTAGATCAGGAAGGACAACATAAACATAACCTGACTGGGCATATATCATATCATATTTCAAGGCTATATGGAGAGCTTCTTCCTTAGTTTGAGGGAAGTGAGAAGTGGCATATTTACTGATGGAGTCCAAAATAATTCTCAAAAGCTAATCCATATAGACACTATCTTCAAACTCATGCACTTTACAAAGGCTCCTCCTTCTGTGCCATTATTGCACATGGTCAAAAAGGTGAGTAGCATAAGTTTGACATAAGGTGTTCAAAAGTTCGATACATGTGTCATATCGAAGAGGTAACTAGAAATATGAAAGAAAATATTTAGCGAGAATCCAAAATATGGAATGAGAGGCATGCAGTTGGTCTACATACCACCTGGAAACAAATCCAATTAGAGTGCATTGGAAGAGACGAAGATGAATGGAGTCATCATTAATGGAATTTGATGAACACCACTTGTGGAAAGAGAAAACATGATTGACGGGGTCTTCTCTAGGATTGCCTTCAAAATTGGGAATGTCTAAGGGGAATTTTGTGGGCATGGGAGGCCAACTCTGGTCATGGAGAAGGGGATTGTTGATGAGTTGGCTTAAGTCGGGGAGGCTTAAACTAACCATATAGGGAAGCAAGGGTGGATAAGTGGTCATACCTAAAGAGGTTATGCCTATAGGGCTACCTTGGTTAGAAGCTCGATTACCACCTAGGTTTCCACCACCCACATTAGCGCCTAACATGGTGGCATTGCAGGGTTGGGAAGATGCGGAATCAGAGGAAGAACTATAATAATAAGAATAAATAGAGTTTGTATGTGGACTCAAAGGAGGACTGGGTATATAGACCCTTACTCATTGAGTAGGGGTGAGAGGATGTCCTAAAAGAAACTATGTGCGAATGCCATGAAGTCTCCACGAAAAATGCCTAGTAGGCACAATGGTGTCAATAAAAATATTACTAAAAGGGATAATGGGTGATGATAGGAGAAAAGAGTAACAAGAAACAAGCAACCACCTAATGCAGTGATGTAAAGTGTAAACTAACTATAATGATATGATACTCTAATTCAAGAAAACGTATCAAAGAAAAAATGACCTCTAGCCTAAAGGTGATCTAAATCCTCAAATAAGTCCTAGTGCTATTATTTTAGATGGCCTTCTAAGAGACTTATTACTGTAGAATTTCCTGCAAATTCTCTACAAATCTACCTCTAAGATCTATGTAGAAAATTTGATTGTATATTAACTCAATAATCCAATATACCAAAGCAAAATACTATAATCTACTTCTACTATCAAACTTGTGGAAGCTTAAAGATCGAGCTAAATCAGAGCTGAACACATATAACCATAAGAAGATGAATCAATGCACATGAAACACAAAAAATACTCAGGGGAAAGCCTTAGCTAAAAACCCCACTATTTGTATTATCATACAAGGTGGAAATATATCAGAATTATACAAAGCCTTAGCTCTCACAGCTAGCCAGCTCTCAATACAATCCTCTTGGATGCTCACAAGAAATAAAAGCTTCTCACAATCCTTCTCCTTTGCCCTCCAAGCTCCTATTTCCTTGCACAATTACCTATGGGATGATCTCCTTCACCCAGTGTAACACTGCTCTCACACAATGCTCTAACACACTGTCAGAACTGTGCAATCCTCAAGGAACCTTACCTTGATTGCATGGATGAGTTTCCTTCATAGGAAAACACATGAAACTGATAGTACATTGTCCTTGACATTTAGCTCAACTGGGTCTTTCTCATAATAGACATGCATGAGTTTCTAATGAGGGAATCTTCAGTTATCTGGAGTACACTAGTTAAGTGCATGCATGAATCAACTGACTGATAACTCACAATTAGTTCCTCAAACAGTTTGGAACTAATTTAACTGGACTTAACTCAATAAACTGAGCTAACAAATTATAACTCAAATATAACTCAATCTTATCTCCTTAATTAAGGGATAATCTCCTTAATTTAAGGGATAACTGTTGCATGACTACAGCAAGACTTCTAACTTGAATTTCTCCAACTAGTTAATCCATAATGAATTAATTAATTATTTTCAAGCAGCTCGTGAGACTAAATTTGAATTTAATTCACAATTTTAATTCAAGGACAAATTAAAATTGGAATATTCTAGATTCTATTTTTATCATTTATTGTTGCTATTTTCAACACTCCCTCTCAACAAGAAAGGAATTCAACTCGATCCCAATCATGAACCTTTGGAATGTTATGCATGCAACACTTCTATCTAGTGTTGTTGCTCCAACAACTTCAGAAAGAAAAAAGCATCCAACCTGAATCAGTATGATGCATCTGTCATCAAAGTCTCTTATTACTATTGCCTCTATCAACTGAAAACTTTGCGCTTCTGCTGACTCTCCTTTTCTGCACTATTGTCAATCCTTCTATGGACCCTGCCCAATTTCAGCCTTCTTGGGACTATCATTTTACATCGCCCCACCTCACACCTGGAGGTATGGTTGCATGTGATCCCTCTGCCCACTTGGCTTGAAATTTCCCCCTACTAGAGGTCTCTGCATGAGTGGATGCCTCCACTCGGTCTCCTCTTAGCATCTCCAATTATGGCTCCTCCACAATTGTCTGAGACTTCTTCTGGGGTTGTATGTTGAGAGGTAATTTACTCTCCCTCTCAATCACCAAGTCTCTAACATTTTCCTTGCTCCTTAAGGATGTGCATTCATCTTGAACCTCAAGAGCATATAGGTTCTTCACTCGTGAACCGATATGTTTCACCTGTCTCATGGTGATGTGTCTAAGGAACACCTTTCCTTTACTGAAGACAACATCGTATCCTTTGTCCTCCAACATTGCGACTGATACCAAGTTCTTCTTCAATCCAGGCACATACTTCACATCTGTCAAGGTGATAGGAGCTCCATGCTCCCTCTGAAAAGTAATCGTGCCCACTCCTGAAACACTATACCTTTCGTCGTCACCCATTTCTATGCGCATCTTGAGGTCTTACTCCTCCAAAGCATTGAATAAACTTTTATCACCGGTCATGTGGAATGAGGCTCCACTGTCAAGATACCAACCACAACCCATCATCGATGACACCATCCATGCAATGAGGGTAAAGTCAATTTTGAATTGAGATGCTAATGCCTCACCTTCCAATCCTTCCGAGGATCCCTTCTTGGACTTCTTCGATGGGCAATTAGTCGCATAATGTCCAATCTCATGACAATTAAAGCATCTCACTTTAGACTTGTCACCCTTCTTCCCTCCATGAGAAGAATTCAATTTAGAATGGGAAACCTTTCCCTTTCCTTTACTTTCCTTACTTGCTAAGGATAGATTTTCTTCATCATCATCCTTGGATGAAGAACCATCTCGTGTGCTCCTCCTGATCTTCTCCTGCATCAGATTCGACCACAATCATTCCCAATCCGACAATCTCTCCCTTCCATTCACAGAGTCCTGGTAACTATTCCAGCTCTTTGGAAGGCCAAGGAGAGCAAGGCTCACCATATCATCATCAGCAATAGTTATTCCCACAATGGTAAGTTCATCTCTGCAAGTGGTAAGCTTGTTCAGATATGTGGAAATAGTATCATAGTTCTCCATTTTGACTCTTCAAAGCTTATCCTTGAGTGCCAATTTCCTATGGTCACTACTATTCTTATAGAGGTCCTTCAATGTCTTTCACATTGAATATGGAGTATCCTTCCCATGGAGACTCAAGAAAATATGGTCTCGAACTCCCTCAATGATGATCCGTCTCACCCTCGCCACACACTTCTTATACTCAGCCAACTCTTGTGCATTAGTTGAAGTTGGATTTTGGATTTCTTGATCAATGAAATCCTTCAAGCCGATGTCTTCTAATACAGCCTCCATGCAATCTTTCCATGCTATGTAATTCGAGTTGCCTTCCAAGGGATACTCAAGTCTCAAGCCATAGAATGCCATTGACCAGCCTTGAAGAATGAGATGAATTCGATTTGCACCTGCAACCCCGAACTTCAAACTTCGAATTCTCTTCTCCGTATACTGTTCACAGCTCCAATAAACTCAGCTCTGATACCATGTAGAATTTCCTACAAATTCTATACAAATCTACCTGTGAGATCTATGTAGAAAATCTGACTGTAGATTAACTCGATAATGCAATATACCAAAGCAAAATACTATAATCTATTTCTACTATCAATGTGCTTTGCGGAAGCTTAAAGAATTTGAGCAAGATCAAGCTAAACACATATAACCAGAAGAAGAATCAATGCACATGAAACACAGAAGAATACTCAGGGGAAAGCCTTAGCTAAAAACTCCACTATCTGTATTATCATACAAGGTGGAAATATATTAGAATAATACAAAGCCTTAGCTCTCACAGCTAGCCAACTCTCAGTACAATCCTCCTGGACGCTCACAGGCAAATAAGGCTTCTCACAAACCTATTCCTCTACCCTCCAATCCTCCTATATCCTTGCACAATTTCTCCTGGGTGATCTTCCTGTTACCAAGTGTAACACTGATCTCTCACACTAATCTCACACCTTGTAAAACTGCGCAATCCTCAAGGAACCTTGTTCCTTCTCCATGCATGAATTTCCTTTATAGGAGAAAACATGCAACTGATAGTACATTGTCCCTGTCTTTAATCTCAACTAGGTCTTTCTCATAATAGACATGCATGAGTTACTGATGAGAGAATCTTTAGTTATCTAGAGTACACTAGTTGGATGCATGCATGCAATAACTGACTGAACTCACAATTACTTCCTCAAACAGTTTGGAACTAATTTAACTGGACTTAACTCAGTAAACTGAGCTAACTAATTACAACTCAAATATAACTCAACCTTATCTCCTTAATTAAGGTATAGTCTCCTTAATTTAAGGGATAACTGATGCATGACTTCACAAAGACCTCTAACTTGAATTTCTCCAACTAATTAATTCAAGATGAATTAATTAATTATTTTTCAAGCAACTGTGCGACTAAATTCGAATTTTAATTCACAACTTTAATTCAAGGACAAATTAAAATTGGAATATTCTAGATTCTATTTTTATCATTTCTTGTTGCTATTTTCAATAAGAAATAATGATTAACATATCCAAAAATCTAAGGAGAAAATAACCATCATAGTGTAGATTTCAGTTTTTCTTGTTGGGATTATAATTATACTCATAGGGGGTGAATCAACATAATTACAATTTTAAACAATTTAAACCATATAAGCATCAATCATATAATCAACAGAATATAACACCGAATGTACGTGGAAACCCTTAAAGGGAGAAAACCACAAATCTTATTTGTTTTAATATTCTTGTAGGAACCAACCAGAATGAGACACCAATCCCTTGATTTACAGGAACAAACTTGAAGGAGACACATATCCCCTGATTTTACAAGCAACAACTTAAAGGAGACTCCTATCCCCTAATTTGTAATGATCCTATATTTTTTTTGCTTTGTTCACAACTCTTGTATATTATTTTCTATTGTGCACACAACTCTCTACTTGATACTTTTTAGCTTTGCACACAATATCAGCTTTGATCTTCACAACGTTGTAGATTATTCTTTGCTTTGTTCTTCTTTTATTGTGCATCATAGACTACTTCATGTCTCTAAAATCCCACTTGCCTATAATTGGTTTTTCAAACAGTATGTTTGTTCTCTACAGAACCTCTTTAGAGTTCGTCATGCTTTCCTTTACTAATTTTCTTTGATTAATTCCTCAAATCTTCTCCACACTCTCCATACCGTTCTTGCTTGAGTTATTTATTCCAAATTTCTAGTTTCGAGCTAACATAGACTTCATCGGGCTCGACACAACATGAGAAATATGATCTGTATGTCGGCCAACACACCATGGATTTTTGGTCTAGATGACCCGGATTAATTTTCATGGTTCTTTGGCCCCTAGGGGTTAAACTGTTAAATGCATATGATCATGCATCATGACCATGTTCTAAAAGAACTATTCCAATATTCCGTAATCTAGGTCCACTTTTGTATAATGGATATACGAATATATGGATGACTTTCTTACCCAAAATATTCAACATTGACTCCAATTGTAGAGGCTCAACCATAAAATCCACATGACCTTGTGCCAGGACAATGTTCTTAAATCATTAGTTCTAATAGATCCAGAATATGGGTCCACATTAACAAAGTCATTTTTAAAAACACCCAGATTACTAGGTGCCTAAATTTCTTTTTAATATTTACATTGAATCTGGAATTTGGGTCCACTGAAGGGGGTCCATTTTTGTACAAGTGGATGTCTAAATATTTTGATTATTTTATAACCTTTAGCTCTAGGAGCTAAACCATCGAACCCTTATGACCTTGAGCTAGGACCATGTCTTAACATTTGTTTCAATAGATCTAGAGTTCAGGTCCACTAAAGAGGGTCCATCTCTATGCAAGCAAGATTTCTAGATACTCGGCTTATTTTTAATTTAGCTCCAGGTCTAAACCCATGACTAAGAGATATGACCTTGTCCTCTACATGTAATATTGATTGATTGGATCCTTGATCATCCATACCAGATCACTTTATACTATATTACTCCATATTTTTCCATTTTGGTACCTTGGTATAGGCCCCATAAGGGTCGATTCCCTGGCCCTTTGTAACCTTGGCCCATAACCTTGAGTTTCTAGTTTTTTGGCCAAATTCAATAACACAGGAAAACCTTGTCAAACATAGTCCTGGTGCGAGCCCTAATACCTTTGGGTTTTCCACATCGAGCCACCATGGACCAATTATTGTTCTCCGTGTGTTCCATTTTGCAAATCATCTACCATGTGTCAACATCTAACATTTCCACATGTCACTCTCTAAAGTCTATGGCCTTACCAAAAAAAATCATTTCTTCCCGCCATGTGTCATCCATGTGGATGTGCCACATCATACCATATATAATAATATAACACCATCGATGCTCAGTGCTCCAAACCCCAGTACAGAACCCACCATTGTTGCATCATATCGGATATTACATCGTACCAGGATGCTCAATTAACAAGGAATCTGATGCCTAATGCTATAGTACAAGACCCACACTCACTTATCAAGGTTTAAGCATAGTTTAATCATGGATTAGTGGGCAGAATTAAGAAACCCATTTGTCACGAAAAAATCATTTGATTGAGTTATGAAAATTCTCACCATATTTGGTTTATTTTGCATTGTGCCCTTACTTTTTCAAATTTCAAACATTCCCTCGATAGTTGATATACAATATAACAATCAATGTGGGTGCATCATGGAAACACAAAATTTTGTTTGCTTTCCCTATTTGGCCCTATACTACTTGATGTTAGGCATGGATCCACCTGAGCTACTTCCTTACCCATCAATGAAATTGCAAAACTTCCTTTGACATCAATGAAAACACTACAGTTGACATCAATGACAACATATGTGCAAGTTAAGAGTTGAAGGAGTCAAACTTAACCACTAGTAAGCTATCAAGCCTTGTCATAACCAGGCCACTATGAGGAAAAGAGGTTTCATTCTATTCGAGAGAATTTTTATTCAATAGATGAGTAAAGTAGTTGAGAGTGGATAGGTCTACAGAAAATAGGGAGGGTTTATGCAATGTAGCAACCTACGGGCCACGTGCCTCACTTCTTTATACTTGAAATCCATTTTCCATTCAAAGAAAGAGATTGGAGCAACCTCACCTTCTAGTTAGGTTTTCTCCCAAAAGGGTTTACAAGGTTATGTCTCGTTATTTGTGGTTTGTAAGTCTTATTTCATTGTTCTTTATTTTCTGCATAATTATAATTTGCATGCTTATGCAATAAGCAATGACTAACATATCCAAAAATCTAAACATAAATTAACCCTCATAGTTTAGATTTTGGATTTTCTAATATATTTCAGTAGATATGTTGTGATGAACTGTCTAGTGGAATATCTACGACAATTTACAGATCATGGAAGCACAATGAAGAATCACATCATCGACCTTGATTCTTCTTCTAACACTTCTTCTCGTGGACATGCATTTTCTGCCTTTGGTTTCTCCTTCAATGCAACCTTTGCTTCTTCATCTAATGAATGGTTTATTAATCCTGGAGAATCTTATCATATGGCTAAGGATAAATATATTTTTTCCCCTCTTAATGATTGTAGCATCAAACAAATATTTGATCGTGATTGTAGATCTCTTAGTGTTGTAGGTTGGAATAGTTCAATTAGATAATGGTCATTTTAATGATGTATCATGTGTTCCAAACCTTTTCTGCAGCCTTCTATTAGTATATCAAATCACTTATTCAGGTGAAGGTAAAATAATATAATTTTCACCTCACCAAGTTGTAATTAGGAATTTAAAAGCTTATATGCATGTCTTTGCCAACTAGAATAGTTGATGATATTACCTCATTGTACAAGTTTGACAACTTTGGCTCATGATATTTTTCCAGATATTTTATTTCTCATAATCATAACTTGAGAAAACTTTGGCATGAGTGATTTGGTCATCTAAACTATCACTCACTATAACAACTATCTAATCAAAATATGGTGACTAGTCTTCCTCTAATTTCTTGCAAAGATGGTGTTTGTGCCAGTTGTATTCTGGACAAATATTATTGGGACAATTTTGACAAATGTGCCTCCTAGCACACCTCAGCCCCTTTGCAACTTGTTCTCGGTGATTTATGTGGTCCAATTTCTTCTCCTTCCTTCTCTGGCTTCAAGTAATTCTTAAATTTCATTGATGACTTATCTAGATGCACTTGGGTTTATTTCTTAAAACATAAGAGTGAAGTTTTTTACTTGTTCTTGGCCTACAAGCCCTTGTAGAAAAAACAATATGGATATCAACTACAAAGGTTAAGAATAGATAATGGAGGTGAATATGTAAAAAATAAATTCACAACTTATTTCATTCAAATGGCATTCAAATACAACATATTGTTCCATATACATCACAACAAAATGGGGTTGTTGAAAGAAACAATTGTACATTACACAAAATGCTTAGTTGTATAATTCAATCAAAGTGGATTAAGTCTTCATTATTGAGTGGAAGCAATCAAATGTGAAAATTATATAGGAAATTTCACTCCCATAAATGCTTTAAGCAATATAACACCAAAAGAAGCATGGACTAACATTAAGCCAGATGTAAGCCACTTTTGTATCTTTGGTAGGGTAGCATGGGCTCATGTACATGATGAAAAAGAAAAGCTTTACAACTTGAAATTGAGAAGTGTATTTTTCTGGACATTTTGAAGATGTAAAAGGTTATATACTTCTTCCACCTCATTGCAATGAAATAATGATGAGAAGAGATGTCAAATTTGAGGAAATTCGCTTAGCTTGCAAACCTAATTTGGTGCTTGTGTCCTCTTTGACTTGTAAGCCATCTTTGGCATTTGTGCCACCTTCTCTTCCTATTCTAATTTTTTCTTCAAGTGAAGGTTGGGAGGATGAAAATCCACTTTTGGATGCTCACATTCCTCTAGATGAGTCCTCATGAACCAACATTAGTACCACGGCTTCTTAAAAAGATCCATTCATCACATGAAGTAACTAGTGACCTTGTCAGTGATCCTATAGATCAACATTGTACTCGTTCACAGTTCCAATGATCTTTCTCTCTTTTGGATCAAGTTTTAGAGAAACGTGATCCGTAAACCTTTACAAAAGCTTCAGGCCATCTTGATTGGGAAACAAAAATGAATGAAGAATATCATTCCTTGATGGAAAATGATACTTGGCAACTTGTACCTCTTGCAAAAGGAAGAAAAATTATTAGATGTAAATGGGTATGCATAACCAAGTATGCATTAGATGGAGGTGTTGAAGGTGTTGGGTATGTGTTATAGTCTTTCCACAACTAGCCTCAAGTGTTATTACGTTGTGCCGGGTGCACCAGGTGGGTTGCAGGGGGAGGTAGCCCCCTTGCATAGGATCTAGGTTAGTGCCCCTGATTTTTTTATTTTTAAGCAAACCCAAGGATGGGGGGGAAACCCACCCATGGTTTTATTTTTACACAAGCTTGAAGCAGAGAAAAACTATGCTTGAAATAAGTTTTCATGCCCCTAGCATAATGACTCAATTCGAGGTACATGCCCCCCAAGCTTCATTTCATTCACCTAAGTAGACTATCGGTTACTAAAAGGTAGATGGAATGAAGGTTCATTTATGAATCGACTGGGAATTTAGGAGATCTAATCAAAGACTCGAATTGGATGGAGATGTGTTTTATTTTTCAACTTGCTTGACATAAGAAAAGAATTATGCTCAAAGGACCTTGTTTCATTTTTTAATGATCTTGACACAAGACAAAGCTCATGGAACCTTGTTTCAATTTTTAATGAGATTGACACAAGAAAATGAACTCTGCTTAGCGACTTGATCATGGCCACCAAAAGGCCATGGATTCCAAGAGGTGCTCATCATATGGGAGAACAATGATCTAGAAGGTATCAAAGGATCCAATGGACAGATCAAATTCCAATGCCCCCTGTAAATGATGCACTATATCATCAGTAGATGTGGGCATGGAAAAGGTTGCCACATAATTAACCTATGGTGGGAAAGATACCACTTGCATATAAGGACCATTTGGGGAAGTCAGTTGATTGGGAGTCAAATTAGGACTAACGAATGAAATTTTGTCAATGGTCATGATTCTTCCTTCATGCAGGAAACACATCACACAAAAGAGTGAAGAGACAAAAGCTCCCATGTCATAAACATAGTCAAGCCCAAGGAGTAAATTAAAATCCAAAGGGCCTTGGACTACCATAACATTGATATCGATAGTCTTTCCTCCCAAAGTAATAGGCAACTGAGGAAGGATCCCTAACGGTTGAATGGTTCCTCTGTTAAAAGCCAATAGATTTTGGGTAATGGGCACAAGTTTTGGAGAACCTAAAGCTTTCCACACTGTTGAGGGAAAAATACTAATAGATGCACCTTCATATATGACTATATCAGGTATGGGCACATTATAAGCATGTACTATGATCTAGAAGGGCACATAAAGAGGAAGATGTTATCCTGTCTGTTGACTCCAATCAAAGGAAGTGACCATACTACTTAGAGGGGGTGTCATGGGAATGGGAGAACTACCCCCTTGGGCTATGGGAACGAGAGAATTTCTCCCTTGAGTTGTAGGAATGGGAGGATTCTCACCTTGTGCTGTTGGAACGGGGTAATTATCCCCCTGTTCCGTGGGAACGAGAGGATTGCCTCCTAGTTCATTGGAACCTAAAGAAATGAGAAGAACCTGAGCAGTATGAGACTCTCTCTCTCTATGAGAAAGTTACGGTCAACTAAAGGAGGAATCGAGTCAACTATGTTCTCTACCAAGGGTTGGTCGAGAACGAACTCATGGGATTCACATTCAAAGAGAGTGAGATTGACTAGATTTGGATTCTAATCAATCACTTCCTTAAATAGTGGAGGAGTGGGAGAAAGCTTTCGATAACCAGTCGGAAGACGAGGCTGAGAAGTTGTAAGGTTTTCCAATATTTTTGAGGCTTCATCCATATAAGGACAAAGTGGATAGGATGATTCCCTTCAGGGAAACTTAACTTTCCCCCTCTTCCCATGGACCTTACTATCACTAGTTAATGGTTTGTCACCAGCATGATCTCCATAGGCTTATGACAAATTTTGATGTGAGCCCATGGATTACACTTCTAATACTTGCGGAATACCAAAAAAAAACCCTAAGAATATGGTCACCCTTACATAACTTGCAAGGGAATTAACTTTATGGGGTTGATTAGAAGGTTTCTCCATACTAGTTGCAATGGTAACAATGGTTGCTAAGTTTCCCCCTACTTATTTTGCTTCTTCTTCTTCATTATTTTCTTCTTCTTCTTAGCTTCCTAGTTACTAGAATCAATACTTTCATGAAGCAAGGAGGAAGAAAGGGATGAAGAAACAATAGGTGAATAAGGAAAAGGGTAAACTTTAGGATCAACTTGAGGTTGATATTGTTTAGGTGGAGGAGAACTTGGTTAAGGAGCAGTTTGGACATTCGGAACCAAAGTGGTCGAAAATAACCAAACTATCAAACCAATGGTAAATATGGGAAGAGAAAACATTGCCATATAAGGAGCACCAATATTTCCAAAAGGAGGAAAAGGACCAGGGTTCCTGTCAGAGGGGTTTCCTTGATTGTTGGACTCAGGAACTATTGACATTAGTCTCAACCTAAGACCCACTAAGGATTTGTTCCACAAGTAAGATGTTATTTCACAACCAATTAATTGATTTTATAAATTAAAGACACAAATAAAACAAAGGGGTAACTAGGAAAAAAGGATTACCAGGCAACTATGAACTGCAATATACCACCTTGCTAAACCAAGAATTTATGTATGTGCAGGACATCTCCCTAAAAGTTGTGTTTAATGTATCACAATGTACAAGGCAGTCGACTCTTTTACCTATGGTGGGAATAGCAACCTATAGGGGACTTCCAAAATATACTCGGAGGTACGAGGAAATGCAGTCTGTAGTAGTGTTGTCTAATGCGTAATTGTTCGATGAGAGCATTCCCATATACCTATCATGCGTGGATCGCCATCCGAATTACCGGAAGGTATGTGGAGAATGATTTGATACACTTACGTATGTGGCACGGGATATCACCCCTAGAATGCAACGCTAGAAAAAATGACAGCTCCTACGTTTAAATACGTCGAAACACATCTCTAGCCTAGACCTCTAGATGTGTCGTTAAGTTTCAAATTCTCCTTAGGTTAATTGAGCGAATTTTAGAGTATATCTTGAATTATGTTTCGATTTCAAGGCTCAAAACTCGATGTCACCTGAACACACCTATGATGCAACTAATATGATGAAAAAAAAAACTCTTTTAATTTTCCTTTTAACAATGAAAGGCCTAACTAAGTAGAGGAAGAAGAAATCAATCAACAATGCAACAAACAAGTGATCTGACAATCGATCTCCTCAAATTCACTATTCTAATCAAAATCAAAGTGAAACCAGAGATTTTGGGTTTGATACCCAGTGGAGTCGTGGAATCCACGACTGTGGACAGAAGTATCTTCCCTAGACCTAGTGGCCTAGTCTAGAACAACAAAAAGCAAAGAATATAAAGTTCCCCTTAGAGAAATTAGAGAATGGAAATATGCTTAATTATGTTATGTCGCGAGCTCTTCTCTCCTCTTGGCTTGTAAGCTCCAATTGTAGCTCCGATCACTATAATTATAACTTGCACAAACAATCAACACAAGCCAAATATCTACGACATCTATGTAGTATTATCCAATCACTCTATTCAATGGATCAACATAGAATTGAAATATATGAATGTAAACATAACATAAGACATATAGGAAAACGATATACTCTTTGTATTAATATGAAAGAGAGAGAATTTACAACCAAAAGTGGAAGCTAATATTGTAGATATCTCCCCAAGTTGACTTGTCCTTCTTTGTCACAATGCACACCTCAAGGTCACCCTAATGCATGGAAATGATAACTCTCTTAGGTTGAAAGCAGCAGCATGAGGGTATGTTTAGTCTCCAAAATCCAACCCAAATGTTGTAGATGGTTGTATATTTATAGGAGAGTGTGGTAGTTTGGGAATTCGTATCCCTTATCAATCTAGGCTTGAGATCCACACTTGATGGGAGGATGAGCTCAAGGGATAAGAGGTGAAATCTCTAAGGTAGTATCAGATAGGATTCAAAGTTCTTATCCAAGGTAAATGGTTGTAACAACTCCTGGAAGCTTCTGGAAAAGGAAGATTCAGGATTATTTTTATTTTCAAAAAAATTCTAGAATAAGCGCACCCCTAACAAGGGAAAACTTGCTGCTAATCAGAGCAGGTGTAGAACTAAGCAACTTGTTGTTGAACGCAAGTTCCTAAAGGGCCAGGATGTGCTGGCCCTTAAAAGCACTGAAATGAAGCAGTCAGACGTGGAAACTTAGGGATTTGGAAGATTCATGCTTAGGGATTTGTGTAGGGATGATGACAAGGTGTTCATGGATGTTGATTGATCCATTTTGTAGACATATTGACCAGATGCGACAAAATGGCCTATAACAACAAGAGAAATGTCCCCTTGTTCGATAGGATCTGAAGAAATAATAAGAACCTAAGCAGCATGAACTTCACTCTCAATGGGAAAAGTGTGATCACCTAAAGGTGGAATCGATTCAACCATATTTTCAACCAATAGTTGGTTGGGAATAGACTCATGGGATTCACATTCAGAGAGAGTTGGATTGACTGATGATGGATTTGAATCAATTACTTCATCAACTAGTGGAGGATTCGGAGAAATATTTCGGTAAACATTCGGAAGTCGTGATTGAGAAGCTGTAAGTTTTTCCAACACTTTTGAGGCTTCATCTATATAAGGAAAAAGGTGAATAGTATGATTCCCTTCACATAACCTATAGGGAAACTTAACTTTATCCTTTTCCCCATGGACCGTTCTATCACTAATTGATGGTTTATCACCAGCATGATCTCCAGAGGCTTATGACATGATCTGAACTTAAATAGGAACGTAAAAAATTATAGATATAACCATAAATACAAATATTCAGCAGGTATAACACTTCATTTCATTAATATCAAATACTGAAATATGCTTGCAAATAGAATGGAAATAAGACTAGCTCGGGCGATGGTAGATTATCTCTAAGAAGAGATGTGGTGGCTACATGCCTTTGAACTATGTACAATGAGGCTCAAGGGCCTGTTTATTATTGAACAACAAGAGAAAACCCTAAACAACCAAAACCGTAACCCTAGGAGATGGAACGCCAAGAGTTTGTGGGCCCCATTGGGGTTAGTTGGGCAGCTAACTTCTCGAGGTCATAACTTGGTCATATTATCTCTATTTGGCACGTACAATACGTTGTTGGAAATATCTCTTTGAGTACTACAAGATTTGCAGCAAGCCCCTACCAATAGTTTTGGGCTTGTTGTGGACCTCAAAAAAATGTTGTTTAGTGCATCAAAACTACTCTGGAAGTTCAGGACCCGAAAAACTACTAAAAATAGTAAATGTTGCAATAAAAAAGGAAATGGATGAAAAAAAATAGAGTTCTAGGTGGAATAGGTGGGTGGACACAAATATCCACCTAGATTAGTCCTCCCTCCTTAGGAATGATTAGTCCCCATTGCGTGCAGAGCCTCCATGAGGTGAGGAAATTTTTGTTGCACTTGGTCAATGGTGAACCACTTGCCCTAGTGAAGGAGTTGGCCTGCTTTGACAACTCGATATAGTTGGATCCCTTGTTGGTAAGTGTTCTTGATCTGCATTTCCGTGATCTGATTAGTTGTGGCATGTTCCATGCAGTCTGGGTTTAACTCTGTTGGTGTGAGTTGTTCTGCAATGCCAAATGTGTCCAGCAATGGTGGAACGTATGGTCGAAGGCAGTCTACATTGAACATTGGGTGTAGACCAAGGAAAATTGGAATGTTGAGCTCCGGGGCATTGTCCCCTACAGTCTTGGTGATGATGTATGGCCCATATCAAAGTGGTTGAATCTTGCGGTGGAGTCAAGGGAGGCGCTCCTTCTACAAATGTAGCCAAACTTTGTCACCCACCTGGAACTTGAGTGGCACCCGATGCTGATCATAGCGTTGCTTGTACTTAACATTGTCTTTGTCCAATATTTCATGGACCTATTGGCAGATGTGTTGAATGCACTCAATGAAGTTGTTAGCCTTTTCAGCTTCAAACTAAATGTGAGTCGAATCTGCCTGAGTGGCTGCAAATGGTATGGCCACATCAATGGGACATAATGGTTGAAATCCTAGCCCTACCTGAAAGGGGTTGTGACCTATTGAGCTATGGAGATCTCTTTTGTAGTTGTGTTGGACATAGGGGAGGCTTTCATCCCATGTGTGTGGATGCTTATAGGTGTACATATGCAGAATGTGCACGATCATCCTATTAACGACCTATGTTTGGCCATCAATTTGGGGGTGAAAAGTCGTAGAATTAGTAAGTTTGGTATCCAGCATTGACCAGATACTTGACCAAAATGCATTTATAAATATTTTATCTCGATCTAAGACAATGGAATATGGAATCCCAAAGTGTACCCACACTCGCTCAAAGAAGAGCTTAGCAATGGCCTCTTTATTGATACTCTTCTTTCAATGGCCATCTTAGAGAATCTGTCAATGACCACGAAAATGTAGTCAATGCCATGCTTAGTAGAAGGAAGGCCTGACATGTAATCCATGGATATGTATTCCCAAGGTCGACTAGGAGTAGGCAGAGGAATATATAGGACTTTCTTCTTGATGGTTGGTTTGGCAATAACGTAGGCAGTGCAGGATCGAATGTACTTCCCAATATCCTAATGAACGTTCAGCCAATAAAAATACTTTTGTAGTACTGCCAATGTTTTCTCTACTCCAAAATGTCCAGTGACCAAACTATAGTGTGCCTCCCAAATCATCTTGGCACGCTCGCTTGAAGGAACACAGATATGGCCCAGGTTGCATAATAGTGCACCTGGAGGTGAAAATTTGCAACTTGCTTACCTTCCAGGAGTGTCTGGATTATGTTGTTGAACACTGGATCGCTCTTGTAAATATGCAACCACCCAAAGTCTTGTGCCCACATGAGTCGAGCACATTGATCAGCGCCATGAATGGTGGTTGGCTGAGGCAGTCTACAACATTATTCTTGTACATAATGTTCAAATGGAATGGTTGTAGGTATGTGGATGATTTCTGATGGCGATCGTTCTGCAATTTCCCTTGTGTCTGTATGAACTGTAGGGGTCATTGGTCTATGTGGATGATCGTTTCCTACCCCATAATGTAATGCTTCCATTGAAGACAGACCTGCACAATGGAGTACATTTATTTGTCATAGGTGAGATACTTTCATATTGTTTCTGGAAGTGTCTCACTGTGGTAAGCCACTGGATGCCCTTGTTGAGTAAGAACTACACCAATAGCATAGTTGAAGGCATCTGTCTCAATCTCAAATGGTTGTTGTAGGTATGGTAATGTGAGCACTGGTGCAGAGAAAAGATGATGCTTCAACTCGACAGACGCATTTTGTTGGGTTTCGAACCAAAAGAACTTTGCTTTCTCTCCTCCCTTGGTGGCTTGACTTAAAGGCCAAATGATATGATAGAATCCAATCACAAACCTATGGTAGAATGGCAAGATCCAAAAAGTTGCGGAGATCTGTTAGTGTGGTTGGGGCTGGCCAATCCTGAATGACTTGTATCTTGGTTGGGTCCACATGCACACCCTGCTCATCAATGATGTACCCAGATATTGAACTTGGGTCATGCCAAAAGTGCATTTCTCCAAATTTCAACACAGCTTGTGTTGTCGCGAGGTTTGGAGGACCTGTCGAATATGGTGGAGGTGTTCTTCCCAACTTTGGTTGAAGATCAAGATGTCATCTAAATACACCACCATTAGTGCATTAGTGAAGGGTCGCAAGATGTTGTCCTTCAATCTCATGAAGCTTGTGGGAGCATTAATCAACCCGAAAGGCATGACCAACCATTTCAAAAGGCCTTCCTTGGATTTGATGGTAGTCTTCCACACATCAGAGGGTTTGATAGGCACCTAGTGATAAACAAACTTCAAATGAATCTTGCTGAAATATTTGGCCCCTTAAGCTGGTCCAGAAGGTTATCTGTGGGATTGGGTACTTAATCCGTACAGTGATCTTGTTCAGTGCCTGATAGTCAATACAGAGTCTCGAGGTCCCATCCTTCTTATGTACCAATACAATTAGTCTCCCACAGGGTGATGAGCTTGGCGTAATGTGCCCTTTTTGCAACAACTCCTGAATCTGCCTCTTGATCTCATCATTCTCCAGAACATAGTGTCGATAGATCGTCCCATTGGGGAGTGGCTTATTCGAGGTCAAATCGATGGAGTGCTTGACCTAACGGTATAGACGCACCATGGTAGGTGACGAGAAAATGTCCCTATAATCCTCCACGACATTGTACATCTACTGCTACTATGCGGGGGAGCCTTGTCTGGAAGTCCTGGCCACAATCTTCTTCTTGCCCTGGGGGCAGATCATAAGGAAAAAAAATCCTATTCTGTGAAATGATCTTACTGCATTGCTTTGTAGTGATTAAATAGATGGCGGTAGGCAGGGCTACCTCCAATATCATGTACAACTTATTACCCAAAGTAATAATGACAAAGCGAGGTCTAGACTCATATACAATGGGCTATTTCCACAAGTATGGTTGCCCTAATAATACATCACAAACTTCCAGAGGGGAAATATCACACAGTACCTCATCTATGAAGGGCTTGATGTTGTAGGGAAGGTGGCACTGTTGGCTGACGTGGAGATCTCATCCTTGGTGAAGCCACCTGATGGTGTACGACTGCAGATGTGTTGTAGTCGATAGGTCCAACTGCTTTATGACCTTTGTTGAAATGAGGTTCTTTTGGCTCCCATATTGACAATGAACTGCAGTGGAGAACCCTTCACCCACATTTGTGAGTGGAAGAGGCATTCCCCCTCCTTTGGATCTTCAGGCTCATTCTTTTGGATCTTGTTGGTGGCCATGGTGGCACTGTGCTCTGCATTAATGATCTGCTTCCCTTTGTCATTCCCCTTGTCAGGTTCTGACTCAGAGTCCGAACATGTTTCTGATTCGAAAGCCTTCAGCTCAACCACCAGTGACTGCTTGCCCCGACACTCACTTATGTTGTGAGTGGAGCTCTTATGAAACTTACACTATTTTCTCATGTCCTTCTTTGTCTTCCTAGCATTGTTCTTTGCTTGCGGCTTCGGTGGGCTGTCTTGGGCTACCCCATCTTAGCTTTGTCCTTTGCTCTGTGGTTTGGGGGTCCCTTTCCCTTGCTTCAGATTCACATATCCAAAGTATCACTTCTTATGTTTAAACTTCTTCTCAATCTTGACAGCATATCGTTACGTTGTGTCAAGTGAGGAGATGTCCAAGAACTCCATCTCGTCCTGGATGTACCTGTCCAAGTATCTATGGTACTTCAATACCAAATGTCGCTCAGAATCCTTGATACCCAACTTTATGCGAAGGGTATGGAAAACATTGGTAAACCCTGGCACGTCTTGGTCCCTTCCCTTCCGCAACGTAGTCCACTTTATGTATGTATCCTCATAGCTCACGGCAGGGTAGTACTACTCCTTGATGGTATCCAGAATGAATTCAAAGTGGGTGCAGATAAAAATAGTGAAGGTGTACATTCATTCTTCTTCTCACAGTAGGTATCCCACTAGTCCTTGATGTGGGGGCCAGCTTTGAGAAGTGAAAAAGTAATATTTTCTCGGCTATAAAAATTATGAACAGAAATATAAAGAAAGAAAGAAAGAAAAAAAAAAAAAACTTCTAGCAGTTTTAACCATTTATCTACGGCGTCTACATCTATTTGACCTTCAAATATGGGGATGTCAAAGTTAACTTGTACCTTAAAGGGTGTCGCGCTTCAAGAGCAGTTGTTGGAAGAATATGCATCGCACTTGGGTAGCCACTGAAGGATCTGGGAAAATTTGTCCATCATCGCGTTCCTCTATTGCTCAAGGGCTTCTTCAAGCAAGAATTTGAAAGGATCTCCTGCCCCCTCATCTTTCTTCTCTTCTGTCTTGCGAGGTCGTCAGGATTTGCAAGGTTGGTCTTGCAAAGGTTCGACTAGTTTGAGCCCTAACAGCTTATATCCTGACCTCGTTGGGGACATGCAAAGAAAATCAGAGAAAGAGCAAGTCGCTCTGATACCACTGATCCGAACTTAAATAGAAACGCAAAAAATCACAGATATTACCATAAATACAAATGTGTAGCAGAAATAACACTTCATTTCATTAATATCAAATACTGAAATATGCTTGCAAACAGAATGGAAACAAGACTAGCTCGGGTGATGGTAGCTTATCTCTGAGAAGAGATGTGGTGGCTACATGCCTCTAAGTTATATTACAATGAGGCTCAAGGGCCTATTTATTATTAAACAATAAGGGAAAACCCTAAACAACCAAAACCCTAACCCCAAAAGATGGAACACCAAGATTTTGTGGGCCTCGTTGGGGTTAGTTGGGCAGTCAACTTCTAGGGGTTGTAACTTGGTCATGTTATCTTTGTTTGCCGAGCACAATACCTTGTTGGAAATATCTCTCTGAGTACTACAAGATATGCAGTAGGCCTTGATTAACAACCACCGCCTACTGCGAACGTCAAAAAAAATGTCGTTTAGGGGGTCAAAACTACTCCGGAAGTTCAGGACCTGAAAAACGGCTAAAAATAGTAAGTGTTGCAATAAACAAGGAAACAGATGAAACCAACTGGAGGTTTAGGTGCAATAGGTGGGTGACCACCAATATCCACCTAGATCATTATAAGGGTTGATGTGATTACCATAATTCTAATTCAGGTGGAATACGAGGGAAATATCTAAGAAGGTGGTCACCCTTACAAAGCTTGTAAGGGAATTTCACTTTACAGGCCTTGTTGGAAAGTTTCTCGAAATTAGTTTCATTCTTAGCAATGCTTGTTTGATTTCCCCCTTGCTTATTTTGCTTCTTCTTCGTCATCCTTTTCTTCTTTTTCTTAACTTCCTGGTTACTTGAATCAAGACTTTCACCAGGCGAGGAGGAAGAAAAGGATGAATAAACAACAGGCGAAGAAGGAAAAGGGTTAACTTTAGGATCAACTTGAGGTTGATATTGTTCATATGGAGGACTACTTGGTTGAGAAGCAATTTGGGCATTTGGAACCAAGGAGGTCGAAACAACCAAACTGGTAAACCAATGGTAAATCTAGGAAGGGATAACGTTGCCATTTAAGGAGCACCAATATTTCCAAAAGAAGGAAAAGGACCAGGATTCCCATCAGAGGGGTTTCCTTGATTGCTGGACTCAAAAATTGTTTCCATTAGTCTCAAATTAAGATCCACTAAGGAGTTTTTCCATGGTGAGGATGTTGTTTTGTGGATAATTAATTAATTAGAGAAATTAAAGACACAAAATAAAACAAAACAAGGGTAACTAGGAAAAAGGGTTTACCATGTCCCTATGAACTACAATATATTGTTTCCATTATGTGCAGAAAATCTCTCTAAATGTTGTGTTTGGTGTATCACAGTTAGCAAGGTGGTGAACTCGGTTACTAGGGCGGGCTTGCATCCTAGTGGGGAATTCCAAAATATACCCAGAGGTATGTGGAAGCACAGACCGTAGTAGCGTTGTCTAATGTGCCTTGTACAATAGCAAGTATTTTGATATATTTTTCATACGTAAAGCGCCATCTAGTATACCCAAGGGTACATGGAGAATGATCTGATATACTTACATATGAAGTGTACCGACTACCTCCAAAATCTAATGCAAACAAATAACCATAGCTCCTATGTTTAAAGATGTCGGAACACATCTCTAGCCTAGACCTCTATGTGTTTTGTTAATGTTCCAAATGATCCTTAGGTTAATTGGATAAACTTTAATGTTGATCTTCAATTAAGTTTCAATTTCAAGGCTCATAATACGAATTCACCAGAATTCCCTATGATGCAACGAGAACGATGAAAATAGCTTTTTTATTTCAATGAAGATCTATCTACGGGGAGGAAGAAACAAACAATGATGCAGCAATCAAAGATGCTTCCTAACTAGATATTTAAATTTCACTATTTCAATTCAATTAAAAATCCCTAAAAGATGTCAAACCATACAATGTAATCTATGCACAATTTCCCTTAAATGTATGCAAATCTAATCTATGCACAATTTCCTTTCCTGTTGTGAAAATGAGAATTATAACTATGCAAATGTAATCTATGCAAGATAATTCTTCAAAATAAACACAAGATGATTCCAAATTAGTGAAATAACAATATAATAATACTACTTATGAACAACAATCCCTTCCTTCACTAATGCATTGAGATAACCAATCAAGTGTAAGGGAAACTCCCAATGAAAAAAAAATGTAACCTGAGATTTCATTAACATAGGACTCAAACTGAAATCTAGTGAAAATTCCAAAGATCAAAAGAGATGACACTCAAAGGGGATTAACACTCATACACAATTCAACCCCCCAACAATTAAAGGGGATTTTTTTTGCAAAAATGTAAGCAAAAACACTCAAAAAATTGTTAAGAAAAGGAAATTTTGTCTTTTCTTTTGCTTTTCAATTTCAAATGCAATGAAAATGAAGATGAAGCTAGATCATTGACCAAAATAATTCACACATACTTGAACTGTAATACGAAAATTATTTAATAAAATCAACAATCAAGCTCAAGCATTCACAAACCCTGAGCACGAGAAGAAAGAAATGTAGAAATTTTGAATAATATGACACTTATTCACAGAGATTATCCTGATTATACATTATTTGCGGAATCATGCATACTACATAACCTCCTCTACGTTGATCATCAATATTGCAGAAGTAGAAACAATTGCATGCAAAGATAGAAGCATCAATCACACATAACATAGTATTTTTCACGGGGAAAGCATCTCGCTAAAAACCCCAAACTATCTTTGTATTATATTGATTGAGATCATGTAACAGTACACAGTACAATACTAGCTCCACTACTACACACAATACAGCATAGATCTGAAGCAATCGCTGGCTCAAATCACCTCCACTGCTTGCCTGCCTCCACTGCGTAATCCTGCATAGAGAATACTGAGAATGAATGATTCAAATTCGTATTTCCCTTGGATATACCACGCAATCTTCATTGGAAATACTCAATCCATTGATTGTGCAAATCACATGCACAACTATAGTCACAACTGACAGCTGTCTTGCCCTTTCACT
>APFE030623368.1:310818-332774 GCA_000404065.3 Pinus taeda
TTTAGACTGGCAGTCTAAAAATAGACTCCGCCCATATGTCTAAAAATATAAGTCCATCTATTTTTACCAACATGACCAGTCATCCACAAATAGCATCCTGCAACTCATAGACCATGATCCATATGTCTAAAAATAGACTTTGCACGAAAAATAGCCTATGGGACCACTTAGTGAAGGCAACTTCTTTTCACTAAGCTCCATCATCTTGTTGCATTTTCAACACTCCCTCTCAAAAAGATATGGATTATCTGCAACCCCTATCTTGTAACTCTAGAATTTTCTGCATGCAACACATCTACCTGGTCCACTTGCACCAACAACACTTGGAACAAAAAAACTCCCAACTGACTCCTCTGTTGGGCTAGGAACATACTCTGATGCTGAAGCTCTATCTGTTGCTGACAAGTGCTCCCTCTTTGACATCTACGCTACTGCAACATATCCATGCATCTCACACCATTGCACACCTCTTTGTGCCACCTAGCACTGTGCAAAACACTTGTGCCTCTCGCATTGCTGCAGCCTGCTAGCTATGTGTTGTCCTGGGATTCCCTGCACTGTCTCTCTCTCTACCACTCCATCTGCATCTGTCTCTACCCAATCAGTCAGTTCCTGCTACTCCACACCGGGGCTCCTATAGCAAGGTCTCATCCAAGAGGTTGGGTACCGTAAGGATCGTGCCCCTCCTCCTTGGGACGATCACTCTATATCACCTCACCTCCTACCCGGAGGTATGGCTGCATGTGATCCCTCAGCCCACCTGGCTCGAAGTTTCCCCCAATTGGAGGTCTCTGCATGAGTAGATGTCTCTACTCGATCTCCACTCATCTTCTTTAGTTGTGGCTGCTCCACAACCTCCTAAAGTTGTTGCACCAATCGTGGCTCCTCCACCATTGTCTGAGACTTCTTCTGGCTTTGCATGTTGAGAGGTAATATACCCTCCCTCTCAACCACCAAGTCTCCATCAGTTTCCTTCCTGCTCAAGGCTTTGCATGCATCTTGAACCTCAAGAGCATATAGATCCTTGACCCGTGAACCAATCTGCTTCACCTGTCTAGTGATGATGTGTCTAAGGAAAACCTTTCCCTCTCTGAAGACTACATCATAGCCTCTGTCTTCCATCATCGCGATCGACACCAAGTTTCTCTTCAGTCCTAGTACATACTTGACATTGGTCAAGGTAATTCGAGATCCATGCTCCCTCTGAAAAATAATCGTGCCTACACCTGAGACACTATACTTCTCATCATTACCCAACGCTATGAGTATCTGGAGATCTTTCTCCTCCAAAGTACTGAACAAACTTTTGTCGTCGGTCATGTGGAAAGAAGCTCCACTATCAAGAAATCAACCACTTCCCACCATGGATGAAACCATGCATGCGAAGAGTGTGAAATCCAACTCAAACTATGAAACAAGTGCCTCGCCTTTAGATCCTTCCCCGGGTCCCTCCTTGGATTTCCTCCATGGGCAATTTGAGGCATAATGGCCCCCTCATGACAACGAAAGCATCACACTTTCGATTTTTCAACCTTCTTCCCATCATTGGAAGAACTGGATTCGGAAAGAGAAACCTTCTCCTTTCCCTTCTTTTCCTTACTCGCTAAGGCACAGTTCTCCTCATCATACATAGATGAAGAACTGCCTCTGGTGTTCGGCCTGATCTCCTCTTGCACATGATCTGACCAAATTCTCTCCCATCCTGGAAATTTCTCCTGACCATTGACAGAGTCCTGATAGGAATGCCAACTCTTCGGAAGACCAAGGAGAGCCAAGCTCACCAAGTCCTCATCATCGACAGTCACCCCCACACTTCCCAACTCATCCCAGCATTGGGTGAACTTTGTGAGATACTAGGGCATACTATCTCCATTCTCACACTTAGATATTTCTGAGTTTATCCTTGAGCGCCATTCCACCAGCTCAAAACTCAACAGCTTCCGATCTAAAATTCGTGACAACAAAGTATTTCTTGTACAGAGATCGACTGTATGGGCATTCACCGGATATCTCACCTTCCAAAAGAAGGATGAATCCAGAAGTTACCTGGCCTGATTATAGACTCTTCCTGAAGAAATAAAATGTAAACACTTTGTGAATAATAGATCTGATGATCAACTTCGCACTGATATCATGTAGAAATCTCTTCTACAAATCATCTTATTCATAAAATTTCTACATGGTATCAGAGCAGAGTTGATCATCGGATCTATTATTCAGGAAGTGACTATGTTTTATTTCTTCAGGCAGAGTCTGTAATCGGGCCAGGTAGCCTCTGGATTCATCCTTCTCTTGGAAGGTGAGATATCCGGTGAATTCCCATACAGTCGATCTCTGTACAAGAAATACTTCGTTCTCACGAATTTTAGATCAGAAGCGGTTGAGTTTTGAACTGGTGAAATTCGAATTTGCAGCAGTGTTTTCTTGGTGTCAAAGTTGAAATGTCTTTCAATGGATTGCGATAGGAGTATGCCCTTGAGGACAGCTCAAACTATATTGCATGGAAGCACAAGATGGAGGCAGTGTTAGATGATAATGGGTTGAAGGAGTTCATAGATGCGGATGTCCCAAAACCCACTGATGCTACTCAAGTCACGGATTTGCAAAAGAAGACAGCAAAGTGTCGAAGGATTCTGTTGGAGGGCATGAGGGACCACATTGTGTCCAGCCTCCATAGAAAGGCTACTCCATACTTGATGTGGAAAGAATTGATAGATCTGTACCAAAGCAAGAGCGACCAGAGGAAGTTGGCGCTCAAGGATAAACTCAGAAACATAAAGTGTCAAAAAGGCAACAGTATGCCCAAGTATCTCACGAAGTTCACCCAATGTCGGGATGAGTTGGGAAGTGTGGGGGTGACTGTCGATGATGAGGACTTGGTGAGCTTGGCTCTACTTGGTCTTCCGAAGAGTTTGCATTCCTATCAGGACTCTGTCAATGGTCGGGAGAAGTTTCCAGGATGGGAGAGACCTTGGTCGGATCTTGTGCAAGAGGAGATCAGGCATAATACCAGGGACGGATCTTCATCAAAGGCACCTGATGAAGAAAATTGCGCTTTGGCTGCCAAAGCAAAGAAGGGGAAGAACAAGAAAGATTCTCATTCTAGTTTGAAAGGCAAGAAGCAGGACATGTCCAAGGTGAAGTGCTTTCATTGTCACCAGCACGGACATTATGCCATGAATTGTCCGCAGAAGAAGAAAAATAAGCAAGATGCTGGATCTGCAGCGGGAGAGGCCTTAGCCTCACAGTTTTAGCTAGATTTCTCGTTGATCGCATGCTTGGTAACAAGTGTGATGGGATCGGTATGGTTCTTGGACAGTGGTGCGTCTTTTCACATGACAGGAGATTGAGATTTGTTTTCTGATCTGGATGAGAAAGATCTTGGAGTGCACATCGAGATGGGCGATGATGGTAGAATACAATGCGACCGGTATCGGTACCATTTTCCTTTGAGAGGGAGTCTGTTAAACCCTTCGTATTGAAGGAAGTGATGCATGTTCCAGGATTGAAGAAGAATCTTATCTCTGTGGCGATGTTAGAAGACAAGGGATATGATGTTGTTTTCAGCGAGGGAAAGGCTTTCCTGCGCAGCAAGACAACTGGAGAAACCCGGAAGATAGGGGTTCGAGTCAAGAACCTTTATCAATTGCATGTAGATGGCTGCTCAGCAATGGCATGCAAGGAAGAAGGAGTGGTGAGCCGGGATGATGGCAAGTTGTGGCACCGGAGATTGGGCCACCTTCACCATGGAGCCTTGAAGATACTGCAGCAGATCTCTACTGGGCTTCCTAAAGGCACTCTTGCGCGGTCAGATCAGTGCAAGGGGTGTATTTTGGGAAAGTTTATGAAAGCCACCTTTCACAAGAAGGATAGTCGTGCCACGACGATCCTTGAGAGAATTCACACAAACGTGTGTGGACCTTTCTCAGTTGCTTCGACAGCAAAGCACAGGTACTACGTGATCTTTGTTCATGATTTCTCCCGAAAGTGTTGGATCTTCTTCATGCAGAAGAAGAGCGAGACATACTCAAAATTCTGTGAGTTCAAAGCACTGGTTGAGAGGGAATCGAGGAAGAAGGTGAAGGCTCTTAGGAGCGACAATGGTGGTGAATTCATCTCTGACGAGTTCAAGGATTTCTGCAGCACAGAAGGGATTCGAAGAGAGCTCATAGCTCCCCATAACCCACAGCAGAACGAGGTTGTTGAGCGGAAGAACAGAACGATCGTGGGTGTTGCACAGGCAATGTTGCATGACCAGAGCCTACCCCTTCACTTGTGGGTGGAGGCATGCAATACTACAGTATATGTGCAGAACCGTTGTCCTCACAAGATACTTTGCATGACTACACCTGAGGAGGCTTATTCTGGTAAGAGGCCTGATATTTCCCATTTGAGGATTTTTGGTTCTCCTGTTTACATGCATGTGACGAAGGATGCCAGGAAGAAGTTGGAGCCGACCGCAGAGGTTGGGATATTTATGGGGTACACTGATACGCCCCATAACTATCGTGTGTATTTGCTAGATAGTCGCAAGACTGTTGTGCGACGGGATATAAAATTTCAGGAGGAGAAAGCCATGAAGTGTTCGCTTGAGAGGGAGCCACACTTGCATGCAGATGAGGAGCTGTTAGTTCCTAAGGATGAGCTTCAGGATGTGGATCAGCCACAAAAGGAAGTTCATGGAGTGGAAGAGACCACTCATGCAGCGCCAACCATCAGAGGGCGAAAGCGCACTACAGAAGCTAAGCGACTGGCTCAAGATGCAGAGAAGGTTGTAGGACCACCTACAGCAGAGCGCAAGCAGAGATAGTCACCGGATCGGTACACTGGATACATGGCTCTTGTGAGCAAATGTGTCATGACTGAGCCATCCTCTTTCAAGGAAGCTGTGGAGGATCCTGCATGGGTAGATGCCATGGTGGAAGAGTATGATTATTGTCAGAAACAATGCATGGGAGATTGTCCCAAGACCGAAAGGTAAATCAGTGGTGGGTTCGAGATGGATCTACAAAGTGAAGCAGGCAGCTGACGAGAGTGTGGAGAAGTACAAGGCAAGATGTTTTGCCCAAGGCTTCTCACAGATAGAGGGGATCGATTATAAGGAGACCTTTGCACCTATCGCAAGGTATTCTTCCACACGAACAATTCTTGCTCTCTCAGCGCAGATGGGGTGGCACATTCATCAGATGGATGTGAAGATTGCGTACCTCAACGGAGTCATTGAGGAGGAAGTGTACATAGAGAAGCCCAAAGGTTTCGAGATCTTCAGCAGCGATTCGCATGTGTGCAGGCCCAAGAGAGCGTTATATGTGTTGAAACAAGCACCTCGTGCTTGGTACACACGGATAGACAGCTATTTCACCGGACTTGGATTCTCCAAGAGTGAGGCGGATCCTAACCTATACCAAATTGTGGTGGAGGGTAAGTTGCTTATCATTGTACTGTATGTAGATGATTTGATTCTAACGGAAGATAAGCTGTTGATGCTTTCATGCAAGGAGGATCTTTCTCGGGAGTTTGAGATGAAGGACTTGGGCCTCATTCATTATTTCCTGGGATTGGAAATTTGGCAGCGCAGTGATGGACTGTTTGTTTCTCAGGGTAAGTATGCTCGAGAGATATGCATAGTGAGCCTCAGGGTAAGTATGCTATGAACAAGTCAATTTAGGTCGCTTTCAAAGGTCAAAAATGACTAGGTCAAGGAAACC
Organism: Pinus taeda; assembly: GCA_000404065.3. Taxonomy (NCBI): domain Eukaryota; kingdom Viridiplantae; phylum Streptophyta; class Pinopsida; order Pinales; family Pinaceae; genus Pinus; species Pinus taeda. The sequence goes on from APFE030623368.1 coordinate 316,527, forward strand.
ACTGAGGGAAATATCGAAGGCCCAGTGGAGTTGCCAAGTTGATTGTATCGAAAATTCACTTTTGCAAACAAAAATAAACTCCCTCGATCTAGTGGTCTGATATAGAACAATGGAGGGAAAAAATATCTATGTTTTCCTTAGAGAGATTAGAATATGGAAAAGAGACCTACCTGGAATTTGTAGTAAGTCCCCCTCTTCTCTTTGCTTGTAAGCTCCAACTCTAGCTCCACACGCTATAAATGGAACCTACAACAATGACTAAAACAAGCAAGAGAACTACAGTGTCCACATAGCACAAACTAATATCTCTAATCAATGAGTCAAATAGCATTGAAACACATATTAAAGCATCAACATGACACAAGTATAGGAAAACATAATGCTTTTGTATTAATAAATAAAGGAGAGAGTTACAACCATATATAGATGTTGAATTTGTAGATGTCTCCCCAATTGTCTTTTCCTTCCTTGCCACAAAGAAAACCTTCACACTCAACCCTAATGCAGAAATGGATGATGAATCCTTAAGCTCAAAGCATAAACATGAGGGCACTAGTAATCTCCAAAAGCCAATTGTTGACGGTGTTGGACCCACCAACATTCAGGGGGTCTCCCTGATATGAAGTCCCAATTAGACCTCACATTTTTTGGTGTAGGAGCCTCATCTGGAATACAGCCAGGTTGCTGAAGCAATGAGTTTTAATGATGTGCCTTTGCAGCAATACCACATAGAGTGGTGTATTCGTGAATTTGGTGAACAAGTATATGACTCTCCGAAGGGTCAAGTGCGATGTATGAAAGGTTATAACACATGAGGGGGGAAATGAGTGAGCCCCTTAGGATCCTGTAATAGTACACAGCTTGAAAGGAACACACAAAAGCATAAAGACTCACAAGTTAGCTTGTGAAACCGTTCACAGGTTAACCATGACGGAATTAAACAACAACACGCATTCAACAAGATCCATACTAATGCAAATGAAATAGTCGATAAGTGTTAGTGTAATTGAAATAACATATATTGCAAACATAACAAGAATAGTCCTACTCTATTCACAACATATGCATGAAAATGTGCCAGCTCTGAGCTTTTATTAAGTGAGAGTTCAAAGCATACATATACTTGATGAACCACTAGCCCCAATAGTGGAACATGAAGTCTACACCTACTCCTCCAAAGAAAGATACTCCCTCTATGCTATGGTGAAGCCAAGGCTCTCAGCAAACTCCCAAGCCCCTGATTCTAAGTTAAAATCCTAGCCAAAAGCTTGGCTCCCAAAATCACTTTACATGAGTTATGAGGGTATATTTATAACAAATGGGGTGACTATTAACTTCCCCTTATGACTCTTGGATTTCCCTTGTGACTCTTCAACTTCTTTACAGGATGACTCTTCACATTCCACAATTGACACTTGGAATTCCACTTGCAAATTAATTACAAAAGAATATTACAATACACCCATACCCATGTAAGACAAAATTGGGTAGATCCAACTAGACAGCCTAATAAAATAAAACAGTTAAGCTTAAGTTCGAGGAAACTCCAACTCAACAACTTCCACTTGATGTTTCTTAGTAACGGTGCCAAGCTTTGTACTGTGTGATGACATCCCCAAATTATGCAATGGTGTCAGGTTGGAAGCAAACTCTAGCCTCCATGGCATTCGGGTACACTGATTTGGAACCAGTTTTTGTTTCCTTCTTGATAAGGAGAAACATTGTATTGATTTGGACAAGGCCACCAATGTACTTCTGTATATTCTATAGGTTTACTTCAATATCTTCCCTTATGGTGATTTGTCTCAACTACTCCAAGTATTCTTCAATCTCTTGCTTGACCTAATTATTGTGTTTGGTCTCAGTGAGTGAGTCAACTGATGGGATCCCATGTGATTTCACCAAGAAATCTAAAGTGTTGTACAACTGTGCATATGAGGCTTGAATGTTGGTAATGAACAAGGCAAGTTGTTTGTTATTCTGGATGAGCATCTGAAATTTTGCTTTCTCCAACTCTACCTCTTGCCTTGTCTTCCTTCCCAATTCAAGTGATGCCCCTTTGTATTGCATTGACCATTCATGCACAACAATAATAGTTGATTGAACAACCTTGAGAGTTTTGACATGATATTTACACTTTTGTTGCAACTTGTTGAAAATTATATATTATAGAGCAATGGAACACTTAAACTATTGCAGAAACACAAACACATAAAATGCATGAAACAAGAGAGAGACACAGATATACGTGGTTCAGCCAATTTGAGCTACGTCCACTATGAAATAGCCAATCCTTCCTTTTATATTATCCAGCAAAATGAAGAGATACAACCTACAACCGATCCGTTGTAATTTCATCTTCGCTCTCACACAATATCCTCTCTCTTTCTCGCTCGAGATACACATATCCATAGCCATAATATAATTCCCTCATTTATAGCAAGGGGTTTCCTTCTAGGGAAAAAAAAAACCTAAATTGAACATAAATTCTACTGTCAGATCATTTTCCTAATGAATGGCTCAGATTAACTAAGAAATTATAATATTTTACAAGGCAATTTTACATCTATTTTTAGCTTCGGGGGTGTCGCCCCCAAACCCCCACTTGGGAGGGCTCTAAAAATCATCGTCACCTCGCCCTAGACCCCCCTGGTGGTGAAACAATGGGTGGCATTGCTACCCCATTACGAACTATGGTCTAATGTGGCAATACCTTTGAATAAAGAAGATAATCAGGCTCCACACCCAACAAAACTCATGCAAGTCGACAATTTCCTTATGCATGGTAACAAGCTCCTCATAAATATTTTGCATGGTCTCTCCCAGTGTCGATACTTCACTAAGTATCGTTGGCTTCAATTCTTCCAGATAGACCTGTGTTGGAGCTGTGTTGTGTGCCTCTGCTCAGAGATGCTCAACCTCTTGCCTGGCATCCTGCAACTTCTTTTCCAACTGTTTGTTCTCAACCATCAAATACTTCGTGTCTGACTTTGCTGCACCTGTGAAGGCCAAGTTGGCTATGGAAATGGCACCTAGATTTCTTCTGGTGTTATTCACAAACACCCTTTCTCTCATGAATGTAGGAGATGCTAGTTCATCTAGAAAATGTTTCTTCCTTGCTTGTACAATATTTTTCTAAAGCTCGTCATAAGTCATATTGTACATGTCCATAACCAAACTGTCATCAAGAGGAACAATTTCCTCTTCCTCACTTGGAGCTTTCTCTACTATTGGAGGGTAGGGAGACTGAATGGTGACCTGTTGCGTGATTGGCATCAGGTCGACATCTTGGTTTTGTAGCTCTGGTTCCACCTCTATGTCTTGGATCTTGATCAACTCTTCAATATCTTGAGTGAGCTCCTTGTCCTACATATGTTTTCTCTCCTCCTCTAGCTATTAGTTCTACTGCTTTCAATGGTGTCCTTTGAAGAAGATCTCTTTGGTTCCATGATGTCAGTGATTGGTGCAAAGAAGTGCTCAGCAAATGCAATACCCATAGGAGAAAAATACCCTTATGGAAATGACAAATTAGCTTCAACAAATTGACTCTGAAAACAATATCTTAGTAGTAACCATTGGACTGACAAGGAAAATTGTGCAATTCTTCAAGTGAAGGAGGGAGACCGGTTGCTTGAACTGTGCATTGCGCAGACTTAGCAGCCAGTGGTGCAGCTTGAGGCTAGAGACTGTGCAATGTGCAGTTCAGCCTGGGTAGACTGAGGTGGATATTGCACATGCACAGTCTTAGTGGCCAAGGGATGGGCTTGAGCCCTCGAACTACACAATGCATAGTTGGGCAAGCTAGGTACTGTGCATTGTGCAGTCTCAGAGGCCAAGCATCAACCTTGAGCCTTGGACATGTGCAATGCCCGGCTAGAGAAGGCAACTGCTAGCCAAGGGAAGGGAAAATATGCCCGAAAAGGGTGTGGGAAAATGGCGGATTTGAGTGATGGTGCAATCTAAAGTGAAAATATGACTAAGGATAGATGGATCGGTATGAATCAAGTGTAGAAGATCAACATGCAAAAGGAAAAACAAATATGCAAGGAGAGTCGCCCAAATGATGACAACTAACGGGCAAAGACAAGGAAAATGGTGCGACACTTGTAAAAGGAGAATGACGGATGAAAACAACACTTGTACAAGCTAATATAAGTTAAAATGCCATAAACCATGAAAAGAAACAAGTGAAACAACAAAAAGCAACAAAAGACGACAAAATCAAAACTCAACCAAAAAAGCACCACAAACTCTACTGAAGGCTCCTTGATCTCCTCGAGAATGCTAGTGCTCCAAGATTGAATGTACAAATGAGCTCTAGGCGCATCCATTTTATAGATTTAGATCGATTAGGGTTTATTATGTGCCTGCCTAAAATCAAGGAAAAAACGACACTTGGTGGAAAGTTCCAAAAATAGTAAGTGTTCCACCTTAAGGAAACTAATTAATGACTCCCTGTTTTATAGGGATGATTTTTGTTTTTTTATTTTATTTTTGGGGAAATTGACCATTCACATTACTAAGAAGGATTGCATAGCTCTTGAGGATTGGGCAGCTTCTTGACTCAGTGCATTGCACAATTTTGGAGTTGAAGGGATGTTTTGTGTAGTTTTTGGGCTCAAGGTTGGGCTTCGATCCAGGACTGCACAGTTTCTGAGCTCAAGGTAGACTTGCCATCTTGGATTGAACAATTCCAATCATCAAGGTGGGCCTTCCTTCCAAGATTGTTCATTTTATGGAGGCAAACCCAACAATGTTGAAATGTCAAGTCAGAATTTTGATTGTGACTACAAGATATCAAACTGGGATCAATACATCACAAGCAAAGCATGAAAAGATAAGTCTTAGTCACAACATGAATAATTGATGACAGTGAAAGATAGGGTCATGTGGACAGAAGCAAAGCTCCAAAATCAATGCATGGACAAAATTTTGGAGGGTGATTGTAGCAGCAGCAACACTTGGTGACACACCGGTAGAAATCTAACTCTTTATATGGATCTTAACTCATGTAAAACATGTCTAACTTTCAGGAAGTATTGTTCAATTCATTTATCCCCATAACTTGTTTACTTAGCTTAAGTTAAACACATAGTCCCTACCATTTTCTTCATCGGTGGCACACTAGCAAAGACAAGTCAAACTGAGTTGCTTTGATTGGGTATGGGGAGTATATAGATATACAAGTGAAACAGGGTTGTTAGAGTCTTGGTTTTCATCTCTGGTGTTGCTCCACAGCCAGGAGGCCCAGACAGTACCCTGACAGGGTCACTTCAGGGACCAAAACATTGCTCTGCTATGAGAAAACCTGGACAATACCCTAGCGGAGTTGTTTGCTTCACCTCTCTGCGCAAGAAGCCTTTCTCTTCTTTCGCCTTTTATTATTTTTTCTATTTGTATTTTGTTTAAAGAACTGTTCATAGGCACTTATTGATTTAATGAGGCGGAAGAGGGATCCCGACTTATTGAGAGAAGAAGGGTTGTCCCTTTAGAGAAGGATATTTTTACACCTCTGAAATATAGTTCACTTGTTAAAGTTTCCTCCCCTCCTTACTCTACTCGACTTAGTTGACAAGACGAAACCAAATAGTTATAAGACCGATTAGAGTAGGTGGTACTAGTTACAATTAAGCATCGTGATTCCACTATGGTTCTCTCTGAAAAAGAACACATTTTCCATTAGGTTATCATTGGCTAAAAGACACAAGATCCATGAAAAGAAAGGGAATAAATATATAACCAATCATTGACAGTAGCACAATTTCCTCTCAAAATTCACCATGCTTACTTCGGAAACCAAACACGATCTCATGCAAAAACTATCCTGCGATGAAAAGAAAGAAAAGACCAAGATGGAAAGTGAATCAAAACAAAAAGAAACAAACAAACAAACAAACTAGTCCTACTCCTAAACTAACAAAGAATAGGCCAGGCTTACTTGAAATGAAACTTCCAATGTAACCACCGATGCATAGGTTGGCCTATATGGACGAGGGAATACATATAAAGAAATTTATTCAAGCACAACCAGAAATGAGAAAGATGAAATGATACATGCCATAACATACGAAGAGTGGAAATGCATGTAGGAAAATAGAAAAAGAAAGCACATGAAAGACACTTTGTGGATGCATTATGGTGCTTATACACATTGTGTCAACAAGACATGCAAGAGTGATCTTTCGAACTTCTAAACTTGTCAAACATAAAGAAAGAGAAAAACTTACGTTTCGCCACAGAGCTTGCCAGGCATGATTCCTCCAATGATTAAGAGATAGGATCATGGGAAATAGATGGAGGGTGTGAAAATTGAGATACATGTTGATTTTCAATTGGCACGAGAAAATGAAGAGGATCCTTGAAAGATACAACACTATCCTAATCATGGTTGGAACTGACCACAAGATTGCAATAACCTGACATAACCATAATCTCGAGCTAAAGTGTCTTGACAACTTGCGGAAGTTCCATGACGTTGGATGGTAGATCATAAAAAATTATTGGCTTAGAAAGATCAACAGTAGAAAAATCAAAGTCATGACCAGATAAATCAATGAATAGATCACAACATCCATGATCAGAAAGGTCATCATAAAAAATAGAAGCATCCTCTTGATCTAATGAATCGTAGAGAGGGGAAGATTGAAAACAAGAAATTTCCCCCTCTGTTTCTTCAAAATGATCATACGACAAATTGGAGGAACCAAAAAGATAAGATTATTCCTCTATATGTTCAGATGTAAAACTGAAATTCCACGAGTTTTGAGTATGATCATAATTAACATTATCATAAACTGATTCTTCGAAAGATTCAACAGGAATGGTAGAATCATGGAAAATGTCAGAATAATGAGGGAGAGGTGAACAAGGAGAAAGATCATCTTGCAACACAGATTCTTATTCATAGATATAATCCCATACATACTCATCATAAATCATATCACAATTTGGTTGATCAACACTAACTCCATCTTGAGTTTGATCCTCATGAATGTTAGAAGAAACGATTGAAAACAGTGAACACAACAACTCACAATCGGGAGGACCAAAGGAATCAGTAGATGGAGGACGAGGAGAAAGAACATCATAAGAAAAATCAGACTCGCAGTCCAAAATTGTGTTTAAATTTTGAATATGTGGGGTCAGAGAAGATGGTGGGAGATCAATGGATGGATTCTCAAGTTCCCCAACCTCATCCTGCGTAAATGGAGTTGTTTGATGAGTGGAAGACAAAGAGTCACTTGGAATAAAAACTTCCTTCATCACAGATTTGGGAGCTCCATAACTGGTGTATGTTGGGATACTTTCAAAAGATTCATATTCTTTTGGATTCATCCAAATATGAACAAGAAATTCAAACTTCTCTTTCATTAAAATCTAATTAATATCATCTTCAGAAAATTCAATACAAAAATGAATAAAACGATTGTGAAAATCATTGAGAGATTCATCAGGTTCTTTTTGCAAATGCATGATATTCTTGAAAACAGATTTACAATCATACCTGCCAAAGGCACAAAAGAGGTCTTTGACAAGATGGTTGAAGGAGTGTATGGAAGTGGTTGGCAATGTGTAACAGCATTCCTTCATGTGCACTTTGCATGTGAGAATGAACAACCTACAAGCAGCATCCTCGTAGTGAATATTGTGTTTAGTGAAAAATTTAAGAAAGAAAGTGGTGTGCTCAAGAATGGTTGTTTCACCCTCGCCATAAAATTTTAAATTTGACAAGTCATTAATTGTTCCCACAGGCACTTTCAGATTTGTGATTCTGGAAAAACATGTCGGGTTAAAATATGGGAGGAAGCCATTAAACATTTGGAAAATTCAAACAAACTTCATGGGCTCAACTTGTCAGCTGGCCCTCCTTCTAGTGCAACAAATCTTGATGGCGTTGGACCCATAAAAATTCAAGGGGTTTCCCTTATATGAACTCCTAATTAGGCCTCACATTGTTTGGTGTAGGAGCCCCATCGAGAATATGGCCTAGTTGTCAAAGCAGTGGGTTCTATTGATGTGCCTTGGTTGCAATACTGCATAGAGTGGTGCATTGTTGACTTTGGTGAACAAGTGTATGACTCTGCAGATGAAAGGTTGTACCACACGAGGGGAAAAATTAGTGAGCCCCTTAGAAGCCTGTAATAGTACGCAGCTTGAAAGGAACATATGAGCATAATGACATCACGAGTTAGCCTGCGTAATAGTTCACACCTTAACCATGACAGAATTAAACAACAAAATGCATTCAAAAAGATCCATACTAATGAAAACAAAGTAGTTCATAAGCGTTAGCATAAGTGAAATAACATATATTGCAAACATAACAAGAATAATCCTACTATATTCACAACATATCCATGAAAACGTGTCGACTCTGAGCTTTTATTAAATGAAAGTTCCAAGCATATATATACCATTGACGAACCACTAGCCCCAATAGTGGAACATGAAGTCTACACTTTTTCCTCCAAATAAATATACTCCCTCTATGCTACGGAGAAGCCAAGGATCTCAACAAACTCCCAAGCTCATGATTTTAAGCTAAAAGCCTAGCTAAAAGCTTGGCTCCCAAAATCCCTTTACATGAGTTATGAGGGTATATTTATAACAAAAGGGGTGACTATTCACTTCCCCTTGTGACTCTTGGACTTCCCTCATGACTCTTCAACTTCTTTACAAGATGACTCTTCACATTCCACAATTGACACTTGGAATTCTAGTTACAAATTAATTACAAAAGAATATTACAATACACTCCTACCCATATAAGATAAAATTGGGTAGATCCAACTAGATAGACTAATAAGACAAAATAGTTAAGGTTGAGTTTGGGGAAAATCCATCTCATCAAATTCCACTTGATTTTTCTCGGTCACGTAATGGTGCCAAGCTTTGTACTGCGCGATGACATCCCTAAACCATGTGATGGTGCCAGGCTGGAAGCAAACTCTAGCCTCCATGGCATACGGGTACACTGATTTTGGAACTGGTCTGTGTTTCCTTTTTTAGCAAGAGAAACATTCTATTGATTTGGACAGGGCCATCAATATACTCTGGCATATTTTATCTGTTTACTTCAAGATATTCCTTGATGGCAATCTATCTCAACTGTGCCAAGTATTCTTCAATCTCCTGCTTGACCTTATTCCTATGTTTCATCTCAGTGAGTCAGCCAACTGAGGGGATCCCATGTGATTTCACCAAGAAATCCAAACCGTTGTACAATTGTGCATATGAGGCCTGAATGTTGGCAATGAACGAGGCGAGTTGTTTGTTATTTGGATGAGCATGTGAACTTTTTCTTTCTCCAACTTTGCCTCTTACCTTGTCTTCCTTCCCATTTCAATCGATGTCCCTTTGTACTGCATTAACCATTCATGCACAACAGTAATAACTTATTGAATGACCTTGAGAGTTTTGACATGATCATTGCACTTTTGTTGCAACCCATGCAAGTGAACAATTGCCTTATGCACGGTAACAAGCTCCTCATAAAGGTTCTATATGGTCTCTCCCAGTGTCGATACTTCATCGAGTATCACTGCCTTCATTTCTTCCAGATAGTCCTGTGCGAGAGCTGCGTTCTATACCTTTGCTCGAAGTTGCTCAACGTCTTGCCTAGCATCCTACAAGTTCTTTGCCAACTATTTTTTCTCAGTCCTCAAATACTTTGTATTTGACTTTGCTACACCTACGAAGGCCAAGTTGGTTGCAGAAATGGCCCCTGGATTTCTTCTGGTGTCTGTCATGATCAACCTTTCTCTGATGAATGCAAGAGATGCGAGGTCATCCAGAAAAATTTTCATCCTCACTTGTACAATTGTTTTTTCAGGCTCGTCATAAGTCAGATTGTATGTGTCCATAACCGAACTATAATCAAAAGGAACAATTTCCTCTTCCTCGCTTGGAGCTTTCTCTACTACTGGAGGGTGGGGAGACTGAATGGTGACTTATTGTGTGCTTGGCATCAGGTCGACATCTTCATTTTGTTGCTATGGTTCCACCTCCATGTATTGGATCTTGATCAACTCTTCAATCTCTTGAGCAAGCTCCTTGTCCTGCATATGTTTGCTCTCCTCCTGTAGCTGCTATTTATGCTCTTATTCTTTGGCTTATCTTCGTACAGTTTCTTCTTCTTCTACTCTTCGCCTTTCTTCTTCTTCTTGCCTCTGCCTTTCTTCCTCCAATTTCTTCTTCTCTCATTCTTCCTTATTCTTATGTTCTACTTTTGGCATCCTTTGTTTCCTCTTCTTCTTTGATGTTATGGCCACTTTAAGTATGACTGGATTTGCTTTCATCTTGTGGCTTCACTTTCCCCCTAGAATATGCACAACTTTCCTCTTGCCCTTCTCGTGCACTGGCTTGCACTTCTCTGTTGATGTTGCCTCTACAGTGACTTATTTATCCAGAGTAACCTACGATGTTCTAGCGAAGATGACTGGTTCATGGGACTTGGAGGCATTATAATAATTCCTCCATGCTTCCTCATCTGATCTACGAAAGGTCTCGCTTAGCCACTGGAAATTAATCCTTGCACAGTGGTCTTTATAAATATTCTAAGGATCGTATAGATTGAATTCCAAACCATCGAATGTGAATTTATCTATTGCCTTGCCTTCGGAGTCTACAACTTTCAAGTTCTTGATCTCATACAATTTGATCTGCATAGGAAGAGCAGGCCAAGGTGCTTTCTTCTTCCTGTGAAAAGTTGTTGACAACCCTGTCGAGAGATGATACACAACTTCTTGCATGAATAAATTACCGGTGGCATGTCTCTGTAGAAGATGTAGAGACTTTTGTTTGTCAAACACTCTGAGGTAAGTGCCAACCTGTGAGGCAAACCAAACTGTTATCTCTGACACTGCTTCCATTGCCCCGCGTGACATGCAAGGTGGCTCTTCCTCAGAGATCAACTTGTAAAACGAAATGAGGAAGTAATCAATCAGCTTTTCCACTACTCCTTTATGGCTACACTCGGAAAACAGTTTGCAATAAATGTGCATGGTATACTATCGTGGTGTCCAAGTCCAATTCATGCCAGGGAATGAATTGTGTGCGCGAATTGCATCCAGTAGATAGGCAGACATGTAAAATATAGCTTGCTTGCCCTTGGGGGGACTGAGGGCATTAGCTACATGGATCCTCAGCTTTTGAGCCAACAAGTCTAACAAGTTGAATGGTCTTCCTTCATTTAAAACCTGGTTCAGTAAGAATTCCCACCCTTCAGGGAAGGTCTCAATGCTTTGTTGACCATAGATTCTGCAGCATAGAACTATCAAGAGCTGATAGGCCCTCCTGAGAGATTTTGTCTTATAGGTGTTGGTGGGACTCTAAAGGAACTTTGTTGGCTCTTTCACCCAGCCTTTTACAATATCCTTCATTCTCAAGTAGATGGTGGCAACATATAAGTAAGAATCCATGAGTGATTCCGGCACAAGCAAATGATACATGAGATGATAATCTGGTGCCAAAAAGGAAGCAAGCCTCTATCCACTGGAATTGTTCAAGGCCATAGTATTTGGATCTGTAGGAGACAATATCTATCTTATGATGTTTGCACATGGGAAATTTGGATACCTAAGCCTTTAGACATTGATATACATCTGCCAATATTCAAGGTTTTCTTTGAATCTTCTTGCTAAGAATGCTTCATTCACTTTCTTCCATGTGATATCTTAATCTTTCTCTATGAACAGTTGAGTACCTAAGTAAATTGGCAAGTTCATTGGCATACTCTCAACTACCTCCTCGGTATTACTTTTATTGATGTCCTTTGATGCAGATCTCTTTGGTTCCATGATTTCAGTGAATGGTGAAGAGAAGTGCTCAGCAACTGTAATAGTTGTAGGAGGAAAATGACTCATGGAAAAGACAAAATAGCTTCAGCAAATTGACTCTCAAACTAAGATCTCAAAAGCAACCACTAGACTAAAAAGAAAAATTGTGCAATTATTGAGGTGAAAGAGGGAGACTGGCTGCTTGAACTGTGCATTGCATAGTCTCAGCAGCCAGTGGTCCAGCTTGAGGCTAGAGACTACGCAATGTGCAATTCACCCTGGGCAGACTAAGCTGGAGATTGTCCATTGTTTAGTCTCAGTGACTTAGGGATGGGCTTAAGCCCTGGAACTGCGCAATGTGTAGTTGGGCAAAGAGGCCAAGATCAAGCTTGAGCCTTGGACTTGTGCAATGCCCAAGTAGATGAGACAATTGTTGGCCAAGGGAAGGGAAAATATGCCCAAAAAGTGTGGGAAACTAGCAGATATGAGAGTTGGTGTAATTTAAAGTGAATATATGACTAAGGATAGATGGATCAATACGAATCAAGTGCAGAAGATCAACATGCAAAAGGAGAAACAAACATGCATGCAAAGTCATCGCAACGATGACCACTAATGGGAAAAAACAAGAAAACTAATGCGACACTTGTAAAAGGCGAATGATGGACCGAACCAACTCTTGTACAAGCTAATATAAGTTAAAATGCTAGAAACCATGAAAAGAAACAAGTGAAACAACACTCACATAAGAAAAACGACAAAAAGCTACAGAAAAAACAACAAAAGACGACAAAAGCAAAACTCACCCAGAAAAGTGTCGCAAACTATGTCGAAGGCTCCTTGATCTCCTTGGGAATGCTAGAGCTCCAAGATTGACTGTACAAATGAGCTCAAGGGACATCCATTTTATAGATTTATACTGATTAGGGTTTATGACGTGCATGCCTAAAATAAAGGAAAAACGACACTTGGAAGAAAGTTCCAAAAATAGTAAGTGTCCCACCTTCAGGAAACTAATAAATGACACTCTATTTTCTAGGGATGCTTTTTATTTTTATTTTTATTTTTTTTTCAGGAAACCGGTAATTCACATTACCAAGAAGGATTGTGTAGTTCTCGAGGACTGGGCAACTTCTTGACTTAGTGCATTCCGCAGTTTTTGAGCTGAAGGAATGCTTTACACAATTTCTTAGCTCAAGGTAGGCCTGCCATCCTAGATTGCCAATTTCAATCATCAAGGTTGGCCTGCCTTCCAATATTGTGTAGTTTTTGTAGGTAAGCCCAACAATGTTGCAAGGTCAAGTCATAAGTTTGCTTACAACTGCAATATATCAAATTGGGATCAATACATCACAAGAAAAGCATGAAAATATAAGTCTTAATCACAACATGAATACTTGATGACAACTCCTATGGACAGAAGGAAGGCTCCAAAATCAAATCATGGGAAAATTTTTGGAGGGTGGTTGTAGCAGCTACAACAGCAATCTAGACTCTATGGGAGGCAGTTAATCTATAGGGTAAAAGTGGTAGTTTAGGATTTACCAATCAAGTCTTGAGATCCATATATGAAGGAGGATAAGAGATAAGACCTCTAGAGTAAGAATTCAATATCTTTATCCATGGTAAATGGTTAATACCACCTTAGAAGCCTCTAGAAGGAAACGATTCAATTTTTTTAATTTTTTTTTTAATTCTAGAACCATCGCACCTTCAAAGTGGAGTAACCTGCACTGGTAAGTTTAGGTGCTCAGTTATGCAACATGCTATCATCACATGTGGACTAAAGGACACGGTGCATTGGGGCCAAAAACATGGTTTTTGAGCTTATTAACCCAAAAATTTAGACTTTTTGGAGAGGTAATGCTCTGGGATTTGTAAAGGGATAATGACAAAGTGTCAAGGATGTTGATTGGTCCAGGTTTTCAAGCCATTTGATTGGATGCAATAAAATGATCTATAACATTAATGGTATGGTAGAAGGTATGCCTAATCGCTTTTTAGATTTCAATTTTTGTGAACATTTTGTGTATGGGAAGCATAATTGTTTGAGTTTCTCCTTGGTTGCTAAGAGAAAAGAAGGGATATTAGAGCTTGTGCATAGTGATGTGTTTGGAGATGTGTCATTTCCACCACCAGGTTAATATGTGTATTGTATCTCATTTATAGATGAATTCTCGAGGAATACATGGATATATTTCCTTAGGAATAAATTTGAAGTCTTTGACAAGATTAATGAATTTAAGGCTCTGGTGGAATATTAGAAAAAGAATAAGATCAAAGTGTTGAAGACAGATATGGTGCATAGTTTTACAAGAAGGAATTTGAAGAGCGTTGTAAGTAAGATTGGTATAGCATAATAGGAGACTACTCGATACACACCTCAACAGAAAAGGAGTTGCAGAAAGAATGAATAATACATTGATGGAAATGGAAAGGTGCATGCTCAGTGAGTTAGGATAGGAATTCCGAGTAGAGGCAATGGATATTGCATGTTACCTATTTAACCAATCACCTTCATGGATAATATGTAAGATAGTAAATCAGTGAAGGTTTCTATTCTTATAGGTGCAAATTTGTCTCATGAACATTATCCCAAGGCACAGGAAGAGGAAGAGGACATGTCATGTGTTCCATATGAGCGTGAATTTGGTAGCTTGATGTATGCAATGGTCTGTACCGAACTAGACATTGCACATGTAGTGGGAGTATTGAGCAGGGTTATGTCAAAACTAGGGAAGGATAATTGGATAACAATGAAGCAAGTTTTCAGGTATCTGTGTGGCACTAGTGATTATAGTTTGTGCTACCAATGAATACCAGCATTGGACATAGTGTTGGACATACGTGGCTTTGTTGATGTAAACTAGGGTGGATATCTGGATCATAGAAGATCTACAAGTGGGTATGTGTTAAACCTATTTGGAGGATTAGTCAGTTGGATGAGCAAGAGACAGTATGTGGTGACACTTTCAACTACATAGGTTGAAAACATGGCAACCACTCATGCAAGCAAGGAAGCACTTTGGTTACAAATATTGTGTTCATGTATGGGGTTGGTGCAAAGAGTTATAAGGATAGGCTATGATAGCCAGATTATAATTTTCTTGGTAAAGAACCCTTCTTATCATTCGAAGACAAAGCATATTGATGTTCAGTATGACTTTGTGACGGATGTGATTGAAGATAAAAAAGGTGTTGCTAATAAAGGTGGACACTTTGAATATTGTTGTAGATACATTGACAAACTCTGTAAGCATTGAGAAGTGTTCTTGGTGTAGATAAAAAATGGGTGTTGCAACCTTGAACCAATGAATGTGTGCTCTTGCAGTGCCATATGTTGAAAAAAAACAACAAGTGGGAGAATGTTGGGTATACGTTATATTCTTATTGGCGTTGTTGTCATTGATGGCAAAGGAGTGCCAAAAGAGAATCGAGGCAACAGGAGAAACAAGGTATGCAAGAGTAAGGGACAGAGGAGCAGCAAGGCAAGAGCAGTAACAAGGTCAGTAAAGGGAAAAAGAGCAGATCATGATCAACAAAGAACAATGCACTGACAATGGGGTTATCAACATTTCAGGTTTAGTTGACAGATCAACTATCAACGCAAAAATAATTAGCATGCTTGATGACAATAGGACAAAGGAGCAGCAATTACTTTGATGGTTTGGTAGAACATTGATGTTGGCATGTTGATGGCATTTTGATGGATTGATGCTTGGATAATGTTGTGGAGATTGTTTAATGAAGAATTTGTGGTGACACTAATTTGTTGTTAAGTTGAATCGTTGTGATGCAAAGGCAAGACTCCATGATAGGAAAGGCAAGACGCCCTGACAGCAAAAGCAAGATTCCATGATAGAAAAACAAGACAAGACTCAAGGAGGTTGAGGCGATGGCATGAAGAAAAGATGAATTTGAACATATAGATGGCTTTGGAGAATGAATCTTGCATACATATGCTTGCATTATTTTCATATGTTGTGTGCATATTTTTTACATTGGAGAATGCTTGCATGTGTTGTGGTGCTACAATGTTTTTTTGGGCACTATGTTGATATTGATGCACCTAATCATTATAGATGGCTGAAATAATGTGTGGTGGGGCACTTATTTATTTTATAATATTCAAAATATGAAGAGTTTGGAAACAAATGAGTGGAAGCAAAGAGTCAAGCATGTTCACTTCATATTCTTATGTGGAATACAAACAACCAACCTATTATCTTTATAAAGGATGTTGTTTTTGGACGCAATGAAAATGTTAGAGAGTTGGAGAATGTGTTATGCATTAGTTAACTGGCACATATGAAGCTTGTGTGAAGCAGATTTGAAGGGCATAAAAGGTAGAAATGAAGATCGAGATATGAAAAATTTATGACCAAGTCAACTAGCACATTGTTGTTTCTTATTTACATCAAGGGATTGCAGTCTCCTTTCAAGTAGTGACTTGATAAACATCAGGTTGGAG
>APFE030623368.1:333393-361062 GCA_000404065.3 Pinus taeda
CCCCCCCCCCCCCCTTATTTTAGTTAAGTTTTCTTAAATTGGTATCAGAGGAGGTTCCTTCAATGTAAGCCTAACATCTTGAAGGTAGTTCTGGTTGAGTCATGGACTGTCAAATTGTACATGTTCTTATTACATCAAACTTTCATGAATAGAGAGATAAGGTAAAATATGGACTGATAGCTTATGGACTTGGTGTGTGGAAACTAGTATGTGATGGCTACTGTAAAGACTCTCCCTCTACACAAGAACAATAGTGGAATTCTAAGGAAAAATGTGTCATGTTTAATAATCTTCATAATAAGAATCTTGATACAGCAATAGACTTAAAATCTACAAAAGAAATATGGGATATATTGCATCTCATACATTAAGGAGACACTAGTAGTTGCATTGTCAAGAAGGAGAAGATAAAGAGGAAAAGGAAAAATTCTTGTCAAAAGGAAAGCATTTAGTCAAATGAGGTATCTGCTAGTGTGAATGGACCTTATTTCCATGAAGAAAAGATAGTTGAAGAACAAGCCAAGCTTTATATAGCCTTGACTGAAATAGAAAGATTGAAGAATAAAAACAAAGATATAAATAAACTAGTGAAAATATGTGATGAGAGAAAGCATAAGTACAAGGAGGAAATTGTCAGTTTGAAGACACACCTTCAAGAATTAAGGAGAATAGAAGGGATGACGAATAACCAGCTAAAGGAGAAAGAGGTACAATGTGAAAGATTAGAGTCTGAGATTATTTCAGTGAGAAGTGATCTAGATGAAAAGAAAACTATGCGTAGAAAGCTTGAAGAAGAGATTGTATCCATGAAGGACTTGAAATATAAGAGCAGTAGCTCAAAGGAAGCCATAAAAGATAATGAAGTTCTGAAAAGACCTATAGGAGAAGAAGCCGATTCTTCAATCTGCTCCTAAATATGAGGTTAAGAAGCCTGCAAGAATTCAAAGGAGAGAACATATCTCATGCTTCCATTGCCATGAACCTGGACACTTAGTAGTAGACTATAAGAAAAACATGCAACAAACAAAAGGTATTATCTAGCAAGCAATCAAAGGAGAACATCAGCAACCAGGTACATAAACTCTTTCTATGGTTATTGTTATATGTGTCATGAATTTGGACATAAAGCATTTGAATGCAATTTGAACGCAAAGAAAAGCATGAACTCAAGAAGGAGCACATTATTTCTTGCATTTCTTTACAACACAAAATGTTATGTGTGTAGAAATCTTGGCCACAAAACAAAAGAATGCAAACTACTATATACCCTAAAGAACTCTAGACAAAAGATAGAAACAACTCCAAGCAGATCAAACGATGAAAGAAATACAAATAAGAGAATACAACCTACTAAAGTGTGGAAGAAAAAGAATAAAGAACAACCAGTGACCTAGCTTGGTCTCAGGGGGAGTCACTCAAGAACAAAAGGAAGAATCTTTCTAGGGGGAGAGAAGCCCCAATATTGACAATAAAGCCTTGAATATGAAGGTGTGAAATACATTTATACTCTGGAAAATATATTGAATAAAATATTGGATAATAAAGAACGATTAGTGAAGGCCAACTCCATATCCAACTTACAGACAGATAAAAGGAAAATGACTCCACTGCAAAGCTATCTCTAATGTCTTGGAAATAATTTCAAATCAGTGATGCATCCTCCATCAATTCAAAAATATCTCAAAAATAAGTTTCTAAAGATTGCAGAGTGATGAATGGTTCAGCTTTTAATTAGAGATTGAGAAGTTCTATGAGGCCTGGACTACACCAACTCAGGAGTTGATTTTCTATGATCCATAAATTCATCATTGTATTGGAAAGAAGCAAGTTACAAAAGGGAATGTGTCACTTCTTTGAACCTGAAATAGAAAGCGATCGAAAGAAAAGTGGGAAGATAACAAGAGAATTTTTTTTTTGCAAAGAGGCTACTGCAATTTCTGCCAGAACTAGAGCCACGAAGCTTAACAATTGCTAGAATCTCAATCCAATAATATAAAAAGGAAGTTGAAAGAAACAAAAAAGATCTATGCAATCTAAGTGATCAACTGAATGTACTAGTAACGCCTTAGTAATGTCTGTCAAATATTCCTGGGCAAAGGATACAGAATAAATGATCAAAGATTCATTGACCTATACATAATTTGTGGAGTTACAAGTTGCGGTCGTGTGAACTTATGGTAGTGGTAATATGGTCTAACCCAGTCAAAAGAGTCTTGCTTTTTTTTCTACGGATACTAGCAACAAAACAGTGGGAAATGGATAATGAAAAGATATGCCAGTATAACTGAAATTTCAACATAACAGTTACATACTCATGGACCAAAAAACAATTACAAATATTCTTGCAGAAGCATGACAGAGACACAGAAGGTATTCTGAGCAAACAAATATGGCAGCGCTATAATATTATTAGCGTTATGACAGTCTTGGAGGTCAAAATGATTGCTATGGTGCGTTATTGCATATGGTGCATATTGGAACAATATGTCAATAATGAAATGATGAGGAACACACAACATTGATATATTGGGGCAGCATTTTATGAATCATGATGACGTTATCATATTATGCATTATAGATATTACAGTGCAACAAATGGAGCAGCACTAACAATGTAAATAAATGGCATTATTTGTCTGGTTCAATGTTACATAGACAACGAATCAACCAGAATGAAGCGTTACATATTCAACTAATACATAACAGTTACATTCACAGGAGTGATATGCGTTATTCATAAATGCGAACATGTGGAACGTGGACTAATCAGGAGATCATTGATTGATAGACAATTGGGATATATAATTGGGAAGAAGTTGGTGCGAAGGCAGTTATCCCATACAAGTGGGTTATAAGCAGCTACTGCATACAAATCTGTAAGAAAATTTTGTGCATTAGCAAACAGACTGTCCATTATATCATTTATGAATCATGCAGCATATATTGAAGACCCAAGTGGCATTTTCATTCAAAAACAATACATTATACAATGGCGTTGATATGATGTGCAATACTATATATTATATTCATGAATTAGGGTTTTACGCCCTAAAATTTTATTAATTCTCGGTAAGATATTTGTCAAAAGTTGTTGTTGCGTGGAATAAGAGGAGTTGGTGATCTTCGTGTATATTGCAAATAGATTGAAGACCATAATTTATATTGTTGTGAACTTATTTATACCAGCAGGGATAAATTATATTGTGCGTTATTTACTAAGTGTTGGTATGTTTTAAATCAATAAAGCGATAATGTTGTATGTATGCATGGCTCTAACTAGAAATTTGTGTGACTTGGTATATGCTGCAATGGCTCTTAGTTTGATGCACTACTTTAATAGTAGGTATGGGTATGAAGATAATGTGGACGTCCTTCACACTTTGAGGATGTTTAGCAATGAAGACTTGAATATCAATCACGATGACATCATCGAGAGATTTTTTTCTCATGAGTGTACATCAACGGAGATATCTCAAAGTTCTCGAATATTTAATCAAAGACTGAGGAAACAAACACGGATCAATTTCCTTTTACATTATGAATTGCGGCCTTCTATGTTGATATATGGTGGCACGAATTTGATCTCATATTGATGCAAGTACTTCGCTAATTGCATATTTGTCGATGTTTTCTTGTATGAAATCGTAAAGAGCGCTTGAGTAGAGAGTAGAAAGGCATCGAAGGTTGAACCTATCCAAATGGTATCATACCATGTTTCATAATTGGAAATAGGAATGAAGGAAGTCTGTTCACAGAACCCTAAAATGTATGTTCGAAAGGATTTGGTTTTCAATACTCGTTGATGAGTTATGACTTGTCAGAGCACATGTACACATTCTTGTATATACATGTACCTATAATATATCTAATCCAGTCATTTCATTCTTCTCAAAAGGCTTCGTTGGCCTTTTATCGCACTTGAATTCCAGCATGTGCAATCTACTTAAGTTTAGTGGTATTGGATTCATTACAGCAAAAAAAAAAAAACTTTAGGCATGTATTGTTGTAAAGAACTTCTTCAGCTGCTGATATCATTGAACAACTTCCGATAGCTTGGAAGGGATTATGGGCCATCAAAATTAAGCAACCTCCTTGGATGGGGGGACTAGCTTCATTCCATCTATGCACCACGTGGGGTTGGAGTTTCAGGGGTGGTTTCGACACTTCAATGCACTATGAAACAGACTATGGAACTTGGTAAATGCATCCGGCCAACCAGACCAACCGACCTGCTAGACTAAACCTGGCGAGAAGTTGTTTATACATCTACAAAGAGAAGAGACTCCTTGTAGTTGTAGAGAGAGACTTCACACTTTGAAAAGAAGGGAATGTATCTCATCTAATAGTAGGAATTTGATCTAACCCACCGAGGAGGAATGGAAGAACGTGAATTCGTGATTCAATCATTCTGAGCTTGTTTGCATAACACATTAAATAGCTTGTGTGCATCCGCTTACGTTACATAAGAAATAGCAGGCGTTCAATAGCTCACTTGTTTCGATGGTTCGTTCAATGGGGAGGAGATCAAATAGTTGGCGTTATTTCTTTCATTCTCACTCACGCGACACATTCCACTAAATAGAACTAATATTTCCAACCGATAAAGACCGTTCAATAGCTGCTTTTCGATGGTGGGGGTCACCGAATAGGAACAAATAGCTTCTCAAGGAGCATTCATTAAAGAACATTCAATAAGTCATGGAAAGCGTTCAAGTTTTATATCATATGGCATCGGTGTAATTTGCGCTCATTGGTATGGCATGGAATTACTTTATAAGTTTATATACATATTGGAGTAGCGTATTGGAAGTTGGTATTGCAGTGAATATATGGCATCCTTTAGTGATTTACAATAGTCATTGGAAAATGTTGATATATGGAGAGCATGAGCAGCATTAATAATTTTTATTAATACGGCGAACCCAACGTGAACTGAACATGCAACATTTTGAACCGAATACGCATTAAGAGAAAGCGCTGACAATTTTTAGATGGAGGAAGGTAATATAAATAGAGATTTAGAAGCTGACAACAAAGTTATTTGTATGATTTTACAAGTTTTTTAAAAGCATGTAGATACTATTGGAAGAATCACCAAGTTGAGGCGATATACTATTGGCATTATTGGCATATATTGGCAGTTGCAATCTAAGCTTTGTGCGTGGTCCTTGGAGTAGTCATTCTCCAAGACATCGAAGCTACACACTTAAATAGGCACAAAGTATTAACAGGTAACCTCATGATCCTTGAGTTTCTCCTTATGAAAATGAAAGCCCTATTGACAGAAATCGATGTCAAAGTGGTAGCTAAAGAGTGTCGGAAGAATTTTCTCTTATATTGAGAAGAGTTGTTTTACGACATGATGTGTAGCATATTTTCCTTTAATGGGTGGGATATTTCAAGAATATTCAGTTTATGACAGTCATCCTCTTCTGAAAGTCTTGCCTCGACAAAAGGCCAACCTCATGATGTGTACTATTATACACCCTATGCAACTGTTCTGTGTAATCCTATTGCAGCCCATTATATGATCATCAACAAATTTTATAAGTTATCCTTTTACCTAGCATGCAAGCTTTCAAGGGATCCAATCCTAACAAATTTTATAAGTTATCCTTTTACCTAGCATGCAAGCTTTCAAGGGATCCAATCCTTCATTTTGCAGATTCTCCTATTATTGTTTCTCTTTAAGGTTCAGATTGACCTTACAACCTAGCAAAAATATGAGATAGAAATTTGTAACAATATGCATCAAAGCAGATGTATGGAGGAGAAATTATATTGCATGGTCGAGTGGTAGAGAATCATACGATTGTTGTTGATCTTAAATTCCCAAGATTTGTTATGTACAAACCATAAGTTGGTGGTAGCAAGGAGGTCTCAGTTGTCACTACAATTGGGTTCACAAAGAAAGCTCCTCTTATAAATTCTCACGACTTCTAATGCCATTTTGGAGGGTTTACTTGAAGCCAATTTCATTGAGCCTACTCATGATAAACAAGACTTTGGAAGGATTGTTGTGTTACTCAGGCTTGAGACTAGTTTGAAACAAATGACAATAGAATATTGGAATTTACATTGTGCTCTTTCTATGCTTTCAAAATATATGATTGAGAATAGTTAGACAAAGTGTATTTCCAATATAAATGAATTTGGGTGGCCTTCATATATTTTATTAACTATTCTATTGGTGTTGGTCAATTTATGTTAAGTGCACGCATCCCAATCAATGAGGTTCCACTCAATGTACTTTGTTATCATCTTGGTGTGGATTACATATGATGGGGATACCTTTAGCATACATATGTTCATTGCAGTGCTCAATATAATGCATTTCTCATGCATGCCATGCTTTCCTTACAAAGCATTCTCTCAACAATATTCTTGAAATATTTTACAAAGTGTTCTCACAACAATATTTTGCAATGTTAAAAATTTCTGAAGCGTATTTGGAGCAATGTTTATGGAGAAACATTCATTTTGGAGCGGCATTCATTCAACCTGGAGCATCCCTAATGTTGGGTTGTGTTATATTCTTTCCACGACTAGCCCAGTAGTTAAACCGGGGGTTAGAGCAGGGGCGGAGCCCCCCCTTCATTGCACTGGGTGCAACGGAGGGGTTAGAGGGGGGGCGGAGCCCCCCCTTCGTTGTGCCGAGCGCAGCGGGGAGTTAGTTAGAGGCGGGGGCGCAGCGCCCCCCCCCCCGCTTTGTTGCGTTAGGCATAGCAGGGGGTCACAGGGGGCGGCAGCCCCCATTTACGGGGTCCGGGCAACACCCCGAAATTTATTTATTTTTGGACCTTATATTAGGTGGGCAGACATACCTATGGTTTTGTGCATGGATTTCACACATGGTTTTGGGAGTGATGGTTTTCGGACCATGGTATTTTGTAGCTCTAGTCAAGGGAACTACAATTATGTTCTAATCTAGGGTTAATGGATTGGGGTTTATGGATGCTTTGGCATGTATATGTATGTATTGTAACATTGAAAGGAACATAATGAAAAATCAATCTGGTAGTCCTGGTTTTGGGATCCAGGTGAAAATATCTGTGTAGTTTTATGTGTTATGCTCTCACCATTGTTTATTTTCTGTTTTTAGAATTCGTATGCATGTAATTTATGTATGGGGTTAAAACCTACACCTAATAAACCATCTGGAGTGGCATGCATTCAATTAAAGTATCAACATTGTTTATACATAAAAATACATTGCAGGTTGTAGAGCATTAATGCAATGATGACAGCTACATTGAGGACTCTTTTACAGTGAGTTGAAGACCATATCAGTACCTTAATAACAAAAAATGTAACCCCCATTACCATTGATGTCAAAGGGGGAGGCAAGCAGAGGTTGTTGAAGTTGATTCTCAAGAAAGGAATGTGTTGCCATCAATGCCAAAGGGGGAGATTGTTTCCATTGTTGCCATTGTTGGAAAAGGAGCAGCAAAAGAGAAGCAAGGCAACATGAGCAGCAACGTATGCAGGAGCAAGGGACAAAGGAGCAATAACAAGGTTAATAAAGGGAAAAAGAGAAGATCAAGATCAGCAAAGAACAATGTGTTGACAATGGGGTTATTAGCATTTCGGGTTTAGTTGACAGGCCGACTATCAGTGCCAAAATAATTGGCATGCTTGATGACAATAGGACAAAGGAGCAGCAAATACCTTGATGGTTTGGTAGAACATTGAAGTTGTCATGTTGATGGCTTGATGCTTGTGTTGATGGCATGTTGATGGCTTGATGCTTGTGTTGATGGCTTGATGCTTGGATAATGTTGCAGAGATTGTTTAATGAAGAATTTGTGTTGACACTAATTTGTTGTTAAGTTGAATTGTTGTGATGCAAAGGCAAGGCTCCATGATAGGAAGGCAAGAATCCATGACAACAAAGTCAAGACTTCATGACATCAAAGGTCCATGACACCAAAACAAGTCAAGACTCAAAGAGGTTCAGGGAATGGCATGAAGAAAATATGAATTTGAACATATAGATGGCTTTGGAGAATGAATGTTGCATACATATGCTTGCATTATTTTCATATGTTGTGTGCATATTGTTTACATTGGAGAATGTTTGCATGTGTTGTGGTGGTATAATGTTGTTTTTGGCACTATGTTGATATTGATGCACCTAATCATTATAGATGGTTGAAATAATGTGTGGTGGGGTACTTATTTATTTTATAATATTCAAAATATGAAGAGTTTGGAAACGAATGAATGGAAGGAAAAGAGTCAAGCTTGTTCACTTCATATTCTTATGTGGAATACAAACAACCAGCAAATTATATTTATAAAAGATGTTGTTTTTGGAAGAAATGAAAATGTTAGAGAGTTGGAGAATGTGTGAGAGTATATTGAGGTGTTATGGATTAGTTTACTAGAAACATATGAATCTTCTGTGAACTAGATTTGAAGGGAAGAAAAGGTAGAAACGAAGATGGAGATATGTAGAATTTATTACTAGGTAAACCAACACATTGTTGTTTCTTGTTTACATCAGGGGTTTGCGGTCTCCTTTCAAGTAGTGGCTTGATAAACATCAGGCTGGAGCTTGTTGAGGTAGGAGCCTCCTGTGGGTTGTAGCCTACAGAAAACGTATGCGAGTTGGAGCTTCCTTTCATGTTTTAGCTTGCAAAAATTTGAGGTAGCAGCATCATGTATGTTGGAGCCTACATATATGTTGGAGCCTACATAAAATTAGATGTAATAAGTAGTAGGGGCTTGCCTTTGCATCACAACAATAATAAAATCGTGGTTTTCTCCCTTTATGGGTTTCCACATATATCTGGTGTCAATATGTGTTGATGTGATGTTTTGGTTTGCTTATTACTTGTTGTTCATATATTCAATCTACTTGTCATTATTTGTTAAGTTACACATGTAATGCTCCAGTTAATGAGTGTAATGAAAATAATTTTAATGTCTATGAATGTACTAAACTAATTCATCGCCCCCCCCCCCCCCCGCCTCTCAGTTTAGTCAAGTTTTCATCAATCCTTTCCACGACTAGCCTTAGGAGTTGTTATGTTGTGTACAGTGCACCGGAGGTGGCATCCCCCCCTGTCGGGGGATCTGGAGGGGGGTGGTACACCCCCTACACGAGTTCGGTGTAGTGCCTCAAATTTCTTGTTTTTTTCTTCTTCTTTTTTAAGCGGACCTAATAATGGTTGGGTGGACCCAAGGATGGGGGGTGAACCCAAGGATGGTGGTCGAACCCCCCCATGATTTTGCGCATTGTTTTGGGTATGATGGTTTTGCCTCTTGTATTTTGTAGATCTATTCAAGGGAGTTACAATAAAGTTATAATCTAGGATTAATGGATTGGGGATTATGAATGTTTCGACGTGTATATAATGTATTGTAACATTGAAAGAAATACAATGAAAAATCAATCTAGTTTTCTCAGTTTTGGGTTCCACGAGAAATCTTTGTGTATACTTTTATGTTCTCGCCATTGTATATTTTTTGTTTTTTAAGAATTTGTTTGCAAGTAATTTCCGTACAGGGTTAAAACCTACATAAATATATAAGGACCAATTAGTTGCTAATGAAGGAATTGATTACAATGAAACCTCTGCCCTTGTCACCAAAATAAATTCCATGCGCCTTGTTCTGGCCCTTGTTGAATCACATGGATGGGAGTCCAACAGATGGATATTAAATTTTCCTTCTTGCATGGGGATTTACATGAAGAAATATACATGGAAAAACCTCCTGGCTCTGTTTAGAGTGACTTTAGCCTTGTTTTCCACCTTAAGAAATCTATCTACTGTCCCAAACAAACTTCTCGAGTTGGGTATGCAAAAATGGATAACTTTTTCATTCACACCTGCTTCTTTAGATGCCATTCTGACCCCAATGTCTACGCTAAAAAAGTAGGAAGCCATATCATAATCCCTATTTTTTATGTTGACGACCTTATCCTCACAGGTAGTGACCCTAAAATTTTAACCTATGTGAATTCAAGCCTTGAGAAGAAGTTTGAAATGACAAACTTAGGATATTTGCATGATTTCCTTGGCCTCCAAGTATTGCAAACCAAGGAAATAATTTCTCTTTCCCAATATAAGTATGCATGTGACCTTCTTCATTGTTTTTACATGGAAGATTACAAACCAACCCTTTCTCCCATTCAGTATGGGGTCAAACTTATTACTACCTGCACTACACTTGAAGTTGATGCCACCTTGTATCATTAGATAATTTGTAGCCTCTTATATTTGACTTCTATATGTCCTGGTATTTCCTTTATTGTTAGTCTTCTTTCTTAGTATATACAAACACCACATGAAAGTCTCTGGAATGCAAAAAAAAGGATACTTCGATATATTTGGGGTACAATTTAGTTTGAGATACATTAAAATTCAAGGGGGGTTTCTGTGTTGGTTAGTTTCACTAACTAAGATTGGGTTGGTGATCCCGATGATTAAAATTATACTATAGGATATGTTTTCAGTCTTGGTTCCAGACCTATTACTTGTGCTCATAAAAAGCAGTAAGTTGTTGCTCTTTCTTTGGCAGAAGTAGAGTAACAAGCAGCGGTTAATGCAAGTCACAAAGTCTTGTGGCTTCAATAGATCCTTTCAGAGTTTGGATTCAAGTAGCAACATCTAACCACCCTCTGGTGTGATAATTAGAGTGCCATCAAGCACCAAGATCCAGGTCAACATTAACACAACAAACATAGTGAGCGACAAATGCACTCCATCAAAAACCTTATTCATGATCACGTTATTGAAGTGCACTTTTTCCCTACAGATGATCAATTTATGGACATTTTCACAAAGTGGGCTTATGGACGCAATGCTTTCTAAACTTAAATCTATGTTGGGAGTTCAGGAAGTTGTCATCAAGGGAGAATGGGCTCTTATTCCTCCTTCCTTCTCCTATTGTGTTACCTTTGTAAATCCTTCAATCCCATCCCAAGTTGTTCTTAAAGGGGAATGTTAGGATATTTATACACCTAGGAGTTAGTTAAGTTCAACTTGGCCTAATGTGTATATTAGGCAAAAGTGTGGTTCTTTAGTATGCATTAATGGTCGTGATATGCTCTAGACATAGAGTGATTTGATTGTTCATATTCTCCTTGATACTGATGACTATTGATCCATGACTTAACACCCAATTGGTCCATAATCTCTATTTATGTTGAAATTGTATCTTAGGAGGTATTTACACAACCTTTGGGGTACTAAGTTGTGTGCAGAAAACCAAAGAAAATGTGTTTTTATGGGAAATGTACCTAAGAGGTGGGTTTTAGACCTAATGTTTTGGGTTAAAGACGCAAAATAAATTATTGTTTATTCTAATTGATGTAAGAGGGCACCTTGAATGGATTTAAGGGTTCATATGTCAATCAATTAGAGAGATATAAATATAAGAGACCATGAGAGGTCTTGTCACACATTGCAACTCATCTCTTGTGAATACAAACCATAGAAGGAGAGTCGTAGATCCTCAAGCAAGCCACAACTAGAAGACGTGGAGGTTATGGAATGTTTTTTTTCTAAGTTTGCGCCCTAGGAAAGATGAGTTTCTATCTGCTAGGAAAGAAGGCTAGAGGATGTTAATTTAAAGATTGTATGTTATTGTGAAAGAGGACGAGCTTCAGTTTTCTATACCAGGAGGGGGCTAAAGCCTTAAAGACTGATTTAGTGATCTGAAATTTTTTGTGCATACTTTCTTAAACCAAAATCTTCATTTACAAGACCTTTTAGTGATGCTTATATTTGCATGTGAAACATGAGCAACACATTTTTAAGTAATACTTAACCAATCCATCAACATAAACAAGAAGCAAATAACCATGAAGAAATCATAACATAAGATGTGATAACAGAGTTCACCCAGTGTGGACTACGTCTACGGGCCCTATGTCAATAATGGGGAGGAGGCTTCATTAGTCTCAACAAAAGAAGATGAGTACATGGAAAAATCTCTGTCAACACAAGGATGGAACTCTCATCTTGAGTGGAAATGTCTCTCCTGCAAAGAGACATTCTCCTACAAATAAATCTCACTCACAAGTCATTATCCTCAACAAAACAAAGAAATGGATTCTCACAAAAGTGACATAAAATGTACACTCTTACATAAGTGGCAACGGGTCTTGAATCTCTTAATCAAATTCAAATCATACTCATCATCATCGTAATCATCTTGCAATTCTGAGACCAATGTGTGTAAACATGACTAATTTATGACAAAGTGTCAACATGACCCTCTTTTAACATTACACCATCTCAATTTTTGTGCAAAGGCTCAAATGATGAATTCCCTACAAATATTCAAATCTTGTTGCCTTGTTGCAGCATATAAAGACCACCAGATCCTCCAACAACACATCCATACTTTTTCCAAAAGAAAAACAAGAAAATCGCCAAAATGCATCATTATACCTCCCAATCTGATAATGACCTAAAAATCTGTTGCTTAAATGCCAAAACAAACTACGCCATTGCAATCCTTGTGAAAAATCCACTTAGATGAGTATAAACTTGACCCCATTCTAACATTGTCAAATCTAGGCCTTTGCGGAATCTAAAATATTCCACACAACATCAAGGAATATTCTCTAGCTCAAGGTTCCACCATAGAACTGGACATGTTAAGGTTCTACCCATTCATGGTTCCGAGGTATTAGTTTTGCTCTGCACATGGCTCTGCCTCCATCCATCGGCATGAAAAGGTTAAATTTTTATATGATTAGTCTGGCAGACAAATCAAGGCTCGTTGTGTGCCATGTTGGTAATTGTTCTGATTGCTACGGGGTTGGCCTGGGGTCAAACCCCACGGGCTCCCCATATATATCTCTTTTTTTTATATCGGCGCCAAAATTTAAACCATTCGCCAAGTTGAATAACCAATGCCCATCTGTTAGTTGACTGTTGATTGTTGTGGTGATTGTTTTAAATGTTCGTCATTTGACATGTTTGGTCAGGGTTTCGTTGTTGGGCCGGAGGTCAATGGCTATTGGCCGTTAGCGGGTTCAACTCCCGTCGGCCTATTCAAATTTGGTGTGGTTGTTTTGATAATCATCGGCCATGTTACCACCAAAAATTAATCCATATGTGGAACCCTACGTAATGGTTCCACTAACCGTCCGCTCAACCAAATCTGTTAATCACAACCGCCTAGTGTAAACATTTAATGATGCAATATATGTGTTGACTACAAAGTTCAACGATTACGGTAACCGTTAACAAAAATTGTTTGCCCATTTTGGTGATGCGCTGATAAATCAAACCACCAGCCATAACCGTCAGTCGAATAAACATTGCCCAATTTAAATGGTCACTTCCAAAAAATGTTTTATATGGTGGTTTGGGATTCTAATTGCCAAGTTTAAAATTGTATTGTTGATTGTCGAATATAACGTCGGGACTTGTGACTGTGTTGTGTTTTCGTCGAGCATTTACAACCGTACGCGGGTTCAACTCCCGCCAACCCAAACCATCGAATGTTGACTACCAACTTTAGTTAATGTGACCAAGCAATTGTAAAATAAAATGCCAATCATATCCGCCAAACTGGAAAACCTACCCTTCATTTTGAACAACTTGTGGATTGGTTGGGCCTTTTTTGCCATTTCGGGATACCATGTGGCACCATCTACTTGACCCACATGGCCCATTTCTATTGGACCACAATATGTCATGTCAAGTCCACCTATGCACCCAGTCACTGCCACGTTTACTGATTGTAATATTGACAAGCCTGTATGGTGGTGCCATGTGGCAATTTTTTATAGGTCAAAATGGTATCAAAAATGCCAAAAATGGGTGACACGTGGCACACTCTCAAGTTGCCACATCACCATGCTGACATCAACACAAACATCATGCTAACATCATTAGTACAGATGCCACATCAACAGTTTCACTTTGACATGCTTTGCCTTTTTTATTCTTTGTCCCAAATATTTGACTCACCACAACTTCTGCATACGAAGTCGGATTGAGGCAACGTTTGTGTTGTTGGAAATATTGTGACAAGTTATTCAAACTGATATTGGTTTCAAAAAAATCCTAAGACTTTTACTTTTGAGCTATTAGGGATCCACCTAGATCATTCCTCCCCACTTAGGAGATTTTGGTCCTCCAAAAGCATAAACATGATCTGCAATCTCGATTTACATAACATATGCCTCTGACAGGCCACCTTTCCCTTCCTTCAGCTTTGTACTTCGGAACTCGGAATGATGAAAATGACATTTGCATCCATATGCAAACCTATAGCCACCAATACATGTTCATTTTACAAGGCCCAAACAAATTCGTACTTACCAAGAGTTTATAACAAACTCATAGTAAAGTTTACAACAAAATTACAATAGAAACCATACCCCATGCTATCCAACTAAGAGGCCAAAATATCACTATGTTGCATATATAAGTGATGTTATTCATTCCTCACTTTTACAAACATTTTCGCAACATGTGATTTATAATGGTAGACATGTCAAACTACTTACAAAACCTACCCCTCTCTTACCCAACCAGGTTAATGGGATTTCTTTTTGTATTTGACTTCCTTGTTGAACTACTTCACTGACTAGTTCCTTCACAAGTGCTTTCATGCGCTTTGGTCTTGCTCTGGATGGAGCTTCCAACATGTGGCTCTCTGATGTCCTTTCTTGTTGCCATGGCTGCAAAATTTCTTTCTTTCCCAAACTTTCTTGTCCTTCTTTTTCTCCTAATGTGGAGAAGGTTCTTCATGTCTTGGCTTCTTCTTGTTTTCCATTCCTTTCCAACACTTCGAAACAACATGGTTATTCTAGCCACAAAATGTACATGGTTTTCCACGCCATAAATTTTGCCTAGCATTCCTAGTTTGTTTATAATTGAAAGGAACGTTGGAATACATATGTGGATCATACCTTTTAGGCTTTTCCTTGTTGTAATTTTGAGAATAAGGTTTGGACCTTATCCTTTTCCTAGATCTCTTATTGGAGGCACTGTTATGAGGAAATTTCACTTCTACGAACAAAAATGAATTCCCTAGATCTAGTGGTCCGATCTAGAACAACAGAGGACAAAAATAATCAATGTTTTCCTTAGAGAGATTGGAATATGGAGGAATTTACCTGGAATTCATAGAAAGTCCTGCTCTCTTCTTCACTTGTAAGCTCCAATCCTAGCTCCACGCGCTATAAATGGAACCTGCAACAATGACTAAAACAAGCAAAGTAACTACAATATCTACATGGCATAATCCAATATCTCTATTCAATGAGTCAACATGGCATCAGAATACTAAAGCATAAACATAACACAAGTATAGGAAAACAGGATGTTTTTTGTATTAATAAATAGAGAGAGTTACAACCATAAATAGAAATTGACTTTGTAGATGTCTCCCCAATTGACTCATCCTTCCTTGTCACGAATAAAACCTTCACACTCAACCCTAATGTAAATGGATGATGATTCCTTAATCTTAAAGCAGCAACACGAGGGCACTAGTAATATCCAAAATCCAACCTAGTAATCTCCAAAAGCCAGCCCAAATTCCATGGGAGGAAGTAAATTTATAGAGTAAACATAGTAGTTTAGGATTTACCAATCTAGGCCTGAGATCCAGTTATGAGGGAGGATAAGCTCAAGGCATAAGAGATAATATCACTATAGTAGGATCAGATAGGAATTCGAGATCTCTATCCATGGTAAATAGTTAAAACCACCATGGAAGCTTCTGTAAGAGGAAGCTTTGGAAATATTTTTTATTCTTCCTGAATTTCTAAAATCGGTGCACCTATAGAAGGGAGAAACATGTGCTAACTAGAACTAGTGCTCAGGTATGAAACTTGTGCCCAATGCAGGTAGTTAGTCATGCAAGGTACGTTGGGGTTAAAAATACAATTTTTGAGCTAATTGTCCCAAAAACATAGAAGTGGTGCTTAGGGCTTTGTGAAGGGATAATGAAAAATGTCTCAGGATGTTGAATGATCTGATCTTTAGGTTTTTTGAGTAGATGTGACAAAAGGACCTATAATAGGCATCATTCCTGAAAAGTGATGCACCATCCTTTTCCTAACTAGTTTTGACAATGGCTTGGATTCTTTGTTTGAGGAACCCCTTGCTTATATTGCCTTTGAACATTATCCTTCAATATACCCCAATCCTAAAAATTGAGGCCTTCTTAAAACCTCCAATGTTTGAGTAATTCCTTGGCCATTAATACCAATTCCTCCTCCTTTATACCCCATCTTGGTGAGGAGTTTCATGTCGGTTCCTGAAATAGTTATCTCATTGCTTCTAATAGAAATAAAATCATGAGAAGAGGAGGTTTCTTTTACCTTTGATCCTATTGGTGATGCTTGGTCCTCTTATTTTGCCAACTCATTTTGTAGTGGAACATTCCCCCACTTTCTCCTCCACAGCTTGCTCTAACATGAGCCTCAATTTTCGCTTCTCCTCCTCTGCATCTTGTATAAGTCTTCTAAGCTATGCATTCTCTACTTGAATGCAATGGTCAATTTCTTCCAACTCTTGAAGTCTTGCTCGCTTCAATCCTTTTCCCATGATGACATTAAAAATCCCTGGAAAAATGGTCAGACCACTCTGATACCACTTTATTTGAAAAAATTTGTGAATACTTTCTTCACAAAAATCTTCATTTGCAGGACCTTTTATTAACGCTTATATTTGCATGTGAAACATGAGCAACACATTTTTAATCAATAATTCACCAACCCATCAACATAAACAAGAAGTAAATAACCATGAAGCAATCATAACACAAGATGGGATAACGAAGTTCGCCCAATTTGGACTACGTCTCTAGGCCCTTGGTCAAAAATGGGGAGGTCGCTTCATTAGTCTTAACAAAAGAAGTTGGGTACATGGAAAAACCTATGACAACACAAGGATGAAACTCTCATATTGAGTGGCAATGTCTCTCCTAAGAAAATATATACTCCTACAAAGAATTCTCACTCGCAAGATGTTCTCCTCAACAAGACAAAGAAATGGCTTCTCACAAAAGTGGCATAAAATGGACACTCTCACATAAGTGGCAACAGGTCCTCTTGAATTTGATGGTCATATTCAAATCATGCTCATCATAATCATAATCGTCTTTCAATTCTGAGACCAATTGCAGTAAACATGACTACTTTCTGGCAAAGTGTCAACATGTCTCTCTTTCAGCACTACACCATCTCAATTTTTGTTCAAAGGCTCAGGTGATGAATTCCCTACAAAGATTCAGATCTTGCTTTAGTATTGCAACATAAAAATACCACCAAATCCTGCAATAAACATCCATCCTTTTATCGAAAGAAAAATAAGTGAATTGTTTCATCGGGATCCTTGTGAAAAATCGGTTCATATGAGTATAAACTTGACCCCATTCTGACACTATCAAATCTAGGCCCCCAGCGAATCTAAAAGATTCTTCATAGCATCAAGGAATATTCTTTGGCTCAAGGTTCCACCTTGGAATTGGGTGCATCAAGGTTTTGCAACCTTGGTTCCGCTCTGCACATGATTCTTCCTTCACACGCTCTCGGCCTTCGTCCATCAGCATGAAAAGGTCGAGTTTTTTATATGAGTCGTCTTGCGGACAAATAAGGGCTCATTGTGTGGTCTGTTGGTAACTGTTCTGATTGCCACGGGGGTGGCACAGGGTCAAACCATGCAGGATCCCCATATATATCTATGTTTTGTTTTAAAACAAATTATCATGGATTATTTTAAAAAAAAAAATGTATTGGCACTAAAATTTAAACTGTTCGTTGAGTTGAATAACCACTTCCCGTAGTTTAGTTGACTGTTGACTGTCATGGTCATTGTTTTAATTTTTCGTTGTTTGATATATTTGGCCGGGGTTTGGTATTTGGGTCGGGGGTCAGCAAACATTGGCCGCTGGCAGGTTCGACTCCCACCAACTTATTCAAATTTGGTGTGGTCATTTTGATAACTATCGACCATGTTACCACCGAAAATTAATCCATATGTGGAACCCTATGTAATGATTTCGTTGACTTTCACTCAACCAAATCTGTTAAAGATAACCACCCAACGTAAATGGTTAACAATGCCATATATGTGCGCTAACTACCTAATTCACCAGTTATAGTAACTGTTAACAAATATTGTCTACCCGTTTTGGTGATGTGTTGACAAATCAAACCACCCACCATAATCGCCAATCAACTAACCATTGCCCAATTTAAATGGCCACTACCAAAAAACCATTTTACATGGTGGTTTGGGATTCCAATTGCCAACTTTAAAATTAGACTGTTGATTATCAAATATAATACCGGGACTTGTGACCATGTTGGGTTTTCAGTTGGGTGATTACAACCGTCGACAAGTTCGAATCCCGCAAAACCAAACTAAATGTTAATTTCCAATTTAAGTTAATGTGACCAAGAAAACTATAAAATAAAATTCCAATCATATCCTCCAAACTAGAAAACCCGCCCATCCTTTGAACTTATGGATTGGTCGGGCCTCTTTGGGCATTCCAGGGTACCACGTTGCACCATCTGGTTGGCCCACGTGGCCCCTCTCTATTGGACCACAATATGTCGTGTCAAGTCCACCTGTGCACCCAATCACTGCCACATTTGTTGATTGTACTGCTGACAAGCTTGTACAGTGGCGCCACGTGCCATTTTTTTATTGGTCCGAATGGTATCCAAAAATTCCAAAATTGGGTGACACATGGCACACTCTCGAGTTGCCATGTCACCTTACTGATGTCATCAATACAAACGCCACGTCAACATTTTGACTTTGACTTGCCTTGACTTTTTGCCTCTTTGTCCCAAAAATTTGACTGGCCATAACCTGCACACAAAGTCAGATTGAGGCGTCATTCACACCATTGGAAACCTTGTGATGAGCTCTTCGATCTAATGTTGATTTCAAAAAAATGAGGACTTTGATTTTTGAGCTATCATGAATCCACTTGGATCACTAAGACGGCCTGAAAGGCCTCAAAACGTTGGACAGTGCCCTAGAACATGCCACAACCTATCCATACTAGGCCGCAAAGAGAAGATAACAGGCCAAGAAGTCCAAAACCTTGAGGAGAATGTATAGTGTTGTCTTGGCGTGAGGAAAGACTAGCGAAGGATTGTATTTTGTGGTAGATGGTTGTAGAGATAATTGATTGAAGTATGTCCATGAATGTTGGAGTGGATAGTGTTGTTTGAGGAATAATGTATAGTGAATTATAAGGTTAATCCACTGTGAGTAGTAAACCTTGTTTCAGACTAAGAATACAAGTTATTTGAAGGAGAAAAGACCCTTGTGAGCAGTTGGAGTATAGAGGCGTTGAAGTAGCAATAATTACTCTATGAGAAATGAATTTTTTGTTGCTGCGACAACGACCCTCCAAAATTTAAGCCTAATCTAATTTGGAGCCTATTTGAACTATCATTTCAAGCTATCTAGTTTCATCACGTTGTTTGATTGACTGTCCCGGTGTTTTCTCTAAGTGTTATTTCCTCCTACGTCAATGTTTTCTAAGTGTCGTCACCTTATCCTTAAAAGAGTGCTTTGTGTTATCTTATCTAAGGATAGGAGAAAGCATATTTTTTCTTAACTTACAAAATGCAACGCACACGTAAAAGCGGGAAAAGGCGCATCTTTTCACAATTGCAATTGAAAGAGGCATTGTTGATCAAAATGGTGCCCTCCTTGGGAAAGCACACTCCAAAATGACAAAGCATTGCACTCTTGTTGAGCACACTCCTTCAGGTTGAGCAATTTCACCTTAGTGGAGCACACTCCATCAAGCTCAGAGAGTACGCTCTCTAGTTAAGCGCACTCCTTCAGGTTGAGAAATTACGCCTTAGTGGAGCGCACCTCCATCAGGCTCAGAGAGTACGCTCTCCAGTTGAGCACACTCCTCCAGCATGAAGAACTACACCCTCTTCAACTTCATTCATGCACTTTTTTTGCATGTGAGTGCACTCCTAGAAAATAGGACCCCACTTCATTTCAACTAACTAACTCATTCATTTGTCACCAAGTGACGAGCATGCATGGAATGTATTTGCATGTAATCTCTTTATAGTCAACCTAGTTACTCATTATTTCACATAATCATTTTCATATGGGCTAAGCGCATTTCTTTGAATCAAGGAGGCCTTCATCGATCTTCATTCCAAGTAATTTTGCATGTCGATTATGTTGCTTGCCTTTTAATGTTTTTTTTGTCGATCTTGATTTCTTTGTTGGCATTTCATTTCTTCTCAGATTCTTTGTTGGTGTTTTAGTTTATTCTTTCTAGTACAAGTGTCAGTTTGCTGTCATAGGTTGTGACTCTTCACATTCCGTAACTCTTCACATTCTAGTCATGATTGCGAAAGAATTTATAAGAACTTGTAGATCCTTCCTGTCAACATTCCAATCATTTTATCTTATTTTTGAACTTGTTCTTGAGCCATTCCAAGCCATAGCACACTTCTAGGGATGAAGGCCCGACTGTCTCATAAAACTGCGTGCAGAAAATCAAGTTTTCCCCTTGAGCACACTCGTTCGACTTGAAGAACTGCACCCTCCTTGAGAGCATGAGGCAACCTGAACCAACAAATGGTTTCTCCTTCATGCTTCGAATGTGTGCCATGCGCCCCCCTTAGTCCCCTTGAGTGCATGAGCACACTAGGAAGTCTTGAAGCCTGACCCCTTCATCTCTTCGATATGCGCCCTTGCGCCCTCCTTAGCCTCCTTGAGCGCACCCCGAACCCATGAATGACTCCCCTTGTGCTTCGACAGTGCACCATGTGTCATTGATTCAAGAGCTAGACTTCTTACACTTTGTACTAAAGCACTTTCATGGGTATGATCCCAGGAAAGTGTGTAAGCAACATTGTGATAGTATTGGATTCACTTGGGGTACACATCAATGACTATTGCAGAGGATGAAAAGGTGAAAAATAGGTAAAACACATCCAGGAAGACACATCCAGGAATTGAAGTAGGTTCCCCCTGTAACACCCTCCTCCACTTACCCAAGTTCATCGATCCATCAGGGTAAATATGTAACAAGTTACTATGATATGACTCAACCTACTAGATCACCTTAAGGAAATGGAATCGACAAAACCAAAACTCTACTGACATCCCTTAGGTGCTAGAGGACCCCCCAAGAGCTATACCACCTTTATAAGTTCCCAAAACCTTGAGTTAAACATGTTTTTTAGTGCCCCAGACTCTGAAACGCCGACATAGAACTACAAAAAAATGACTCTAACCTTTCGGTCGCATGCATAAGAATGCAAGGGAGTGACTACAATCTTTTTTCACCCAGTTCTATGCCTGCGACCGATAGATCTAAGACACTTTTTCAGGGCTAGTCTCCAGACCACTGCCCATAACTTAATGAAACTTTCCATAACAATGAATGGTGCCAGGACAAGCCATCAATACAGAACTTAGATAAGAACTTGACCTAGAAAGGCCTAACCACAACAAACATTTTGTCAAACGCATCATGAACATGTAATCTATAGGTCATAATCACATATCTGAACATAGGGATCTCATACTTATCTGAGATTTGACAGGAAGGTCTAATGCCCTCTCGCAACAGATGCATTATCATCTATTAGGCCATACATTCATTAACCATTCATTTACTAATCAAAACATGATGAGAGACATAACTAAAGTTTGCAATGAAACCATGCTTATAACCAACATATAACCATAATAATATAAATGGTAGAACAACCATTAAAGCCACATAATAACAAGTATAAATACTCATGAAAATATAAGAGGAAAAGATCTCTTATTAACATATGAAAAATCCAACCAAGTTAGGGACTTCCATGTACCACCCGACCATAGATTGGGTTGAACCAAATCTCTCTTTCAACCAATCACCCCTGCATCATATTCCAAGCATGAATGTGGGATCTCATGGAATAAACCAAACATAACCAAACCAGAGCTTCTAGAGGCCAAACCACCTCAACCCTCAACTAGTGATTCCACCTCACGATCGGAGATCACTAACTATCACTAGATCATTCTCTACCAAAGTTGCCTAGGGCTTTAGAGTGTTTGTTCCAGCCTGGCTCTAGGACTAGTAACTCAACCCACAACTATCGCAGGACTCCAGAGCATTTGTCCAAACAAGGCTCCAGGACTAGTAACTCAACCCACCAAGGCTTCCAGGACTAGTAACTCAACCCAAGTTTTTCTAAGGCTTCTAGAGCGTTTGCACAACCAAGGCTCCAGGAAATAATAACTCAACCCACAGCCATAAGGAACATGAGCACCAATCAAAAAATGAAAGGGAAAACCCACAACACCATGGCTATCTTGGAATTTCAAGGCTAGGCAAAAACATTGTCAATCTAGGTTATCCTCCATGCCAATGATAAATCATAACACCATGCATGCCAAACTAGCAAGTAAACCATGCATGCAACTCGGTACCTGAAAAGTAATCATTGTAGCCGTTGATCCTACTATACCCTTGCACTATCCATCTTTCCTTTTCATTCTTTATCCAAATCCAATGTGCTCCAAGAATTCTCCAAGATTTCTCTAAGTGTGCAAGAGTGTGACAGAGAGAAAATAGAGAGAGATCTCCAAGCTAAAACTGACAAAAGATTAAACTGACCAAAGTTATGAACTGATCCTCATAAGACTTTTTATCATTTATGTCTCTATTTTCTTCATTTCCTCTATTCTTCCTTCAATTTTCCTCACATGCAATTTTGAGACCTTTCACCTTCCTTTTCTCCTCTTTTCCATTATTTCATAAACAAAATGCAAATGAATGCCTCTTTGCCTTTCTGAAGTCTTTGCCAATTTCCATAACCAATAATTGATCACTAGTGATTCCCATCACTATGTTTTTTCCCAACATTCAGGTTGGAATACGTGTCCCATGATCTTGGTCTTATTTTGCCTTTATTAACTTTATTACATGGATTTCACCTAGGGTTGTTATTGTAGAAATTATGATGTAGATTTGTAACTGCTCATGAAGTTTTAATCAAAATCACAAGACACAAACCTACTCTACTTCTCTACGGACATTAATTCACAAATTTAGAACAAAAATTTTAGACATGCAATTATAAATCACACACATGCAAATAGTATTTTTCTTGGGGAAAAAAATCTACTAAAAACCCCAATTCTTGCTTGCATTAATCTGATGAATAGTGATGTATTACAATTGCTTTGCTCAACTGAGCACAACCTGCAAGTGCATAACCTAGCTCTATGCTCACTGAAAATCTCTGACTCAGACTTAGTCATTTTCTACCTCTAGTTGAGCTCCTATATCCTTGCATTGTTCCTTGAGAATTTAGGTCCCTATTATTTAGGAATTTCCCCAAAATGGATTGTGTAATTCCTTAGGTTGATCATCTGACTACATGCAACACTTGTACACTCAATACTAGTCTACAATTGATGTTACACTGCCTTCGCATCTCCACAAAGCCTGGAAGACTCGAATTCTCTGCATGCACTAGCTATTTTGGGTTGATTGATTAGTTAACTGGATGATCATTGAGTTTGATTGAAGTCCCACTGCATAACTGACCTTTCACTAGTTCCTCCAATAGTTAGAACTAGTTTAACTAAAAAGAAAATACATAATTGACCTTGATTGCTACAAAATAGCAATCACACATGCTTAATTGAATTCTAACTCCTCCAACTCGAATTTACTAAGTAAACTAGATGACACAAGCCATGTCACACAAGTTAACTGCATCCAAGTTGTCTGATGTTGTGGAAATTTGAATTTTTTGAATTTAATCAAGGCAAAATCAAATTGATAATTTATTGTTGCATTTTCAACACTCCGTCTCAGCAAGAAAGGGATTATCAACCACCCCTATCCTGCACCTATGGAACTCAAACTTCCCTCTTGACAAGGCCTTTGTCAAAATTTCAGCATCTTGTTCCTTTGTCAGAATGTACTGCAACAACATTATCTGCCTCTACACACAATCCCGTAAATGGTGATACCGGATATCTATATGCTTGGATCGATAGTGAAAAACAAGATTTTTAGAGAGCTTGATATAACTCTGATTATCACAGTAGATCACAGTTGGATCCATCATCTGACCAAACAATCCAACAAGTATCTTTCTCATCCATATTGCCTCACATGTTGCTTGACTTGCAGCCATGTATTCTGCTTCTGTCGAGCTAAGTGCCAAAGATCTTTGCTTCCTGTTGTACCAAGAAACAACTGCGGACCCAATACTAAAAATTCCACCTGATGTACTCTTTCCTTCTGATGGACTACCCACCCAATCTACATCTGTTAAGCCACACAACTTCACTCCCTCTTTCCATTTTTACCATAGTCCAAACTGGGTAGTGCCTTTAAGGTGTCATAGAACATGCTTTGTTTCCCTCCAAAATAATTTGGTTGGCCTAACCACAGCTTGGCTCAACTGGTTGACTACATAGCACATATATGGTAATGTGTTCACAAGGTACATCAGTAAACCCACTAGCTGTCAATAAATGGTAGCATCCACTTCCTCACTTGAAGCGGTATCCTCCTTCCTCCAATTGGTCACTAGAGGTGTCTCCATGGGCTTACAAATCTCCATGCAGAATCTTTGTAGTATCTCATTTGCATACTTGCCTTGAGAAACAAACAGTTCCTCATCGCCTTTCCATACTTCCAATCTGAGGAAGTAGTGCATGAGACCCATGTCCTTCATTTCAAATTCTATTGCAAGGTCCTCCTTGCAAGATCTAATCATTTGTTCATCACCAGTTAAAATAAAGCCATCAACATATAAGACAATAATCAACAATTTACCTTCTACCAAGATATGATAGAGGTTTGCATTCGCTTCACTTTTGGTGAAGCCCAAACATGTGAGATAGCTATCAATCTTGTTGTACCAAGCATGGGGTGATTGTTTGAGACCATATAATTCTCAATTGAGTCTACACACATGATACTCTTGATCATAAGTCTCGAAGCCTTTTGGTTTCTTGATGTACTCCTCCTCCTCAATAACTCCATTGAGGAATGTTGTTTTTACATCCACCTGGTGGATCTTCCACCCCATTTGTGCAACCAGAGAAAGAATTGATTTAACGGATGAGTGCCTTGATACGGGAGAAAAGGTCTCCTCATAATCAATTCCTTCAACTTGAGAGTACCCCTTGGCCACAAATTTGGCATTATACTTCTCTATGCTTCCATTTGTTGCATGCTTTACCTTGAATATCCATCGGGAACCCACAACTTATTCATCCGTTGTTCTTGAGACCACTTCCAAAACATTGTTCTTTATAATGGATTTGTACTCCTCCACTATTGCATCAACCCACACAGGTTGCTCTACTGCTTACTCGAAAGAGGATGGTTCAGTGTCTACAATATTAGTCATTAGATCCATGTAGCCAGTGTACCGATCTGGTGACCTTCTCCACCTAAGCAAACTTGAAGGAGCACCCACATTCTCCCTCGCACCCTGCGCAAGTCTCTCAGCATCCACGGTTCTTTTCCTGCCTTCTTTGGATGGTTTTGCTTGAGTGGTGGTCTCCACTCTCTGCTCCACAACTTCTAGAGTCTCCTCCTTTGGAGCTAAAAGCTCATCCTTTAGTAGGATCTGAAGCTCCCTCTCATGAGAGCACCGCATCACTTTCTCCTCATCAAATTTTACATCCCTTCACACAACTGCCATTCTAAGGGATGGCAAGTACACACTGTAGTTGTGGGGAGTTTCTATGTAACCCACAAATACCCCCAATTCTATTATCAGCTTTATATTCCCTTGATTCTTTGGGGACATGGTAGTAAACAAAGGCTCCAAAAATCCTGACGTGCAACACATTTGGCTTTCTCTCTGAGAAATCCTCCCCTTGTGTAATCATGCCCAGAATCTGATGAGGACCTTAGTTATGCAAATAGACTGTTGTGTTGCATGCCTCGTCCCATAAATGTAGAGGTAGGCTTTTGTCATGCAATATCGACCTCGTTGCTCCCACAATGTTGCACTTCTTTCTCTCAGCCACCCCATTCTGTTGTGGGTTATGGGGTGTTGTCAACTCTCGTTGAATGTCTTCTTTCCCACATAAATTTTTAAATTCATTCAACACGTATTCACCTCCATTATCGTTCCTGAGAGCCTTCACCTTCTTACTGGTTTCTTTCTCATCCAATGCCTTAAATTCTATGAACTTGGAGAATGCATCATCTTTCTTCCACATGAAGAAGATCCAACACTTCCGTGAGAAGTAATCAATAAAAATGACAAAATTTTTGTGGCTTGTAGTGGAGGATGTTAAGAAAGGTCCAAAGACATCAAAGTGGATCCTTTCAAGGATTGCATGTTCTTTGTTGTCCCTATCATGGAATGTGGATTTTGTGTACTTCCCCAATGTACATCCTTTGCATACATCCTACTGCTCAAGTGCTCCTTTGGGGAGGCCTTTGGTTATTTGTTTCATAATCTTCATGGCGCCATGATGAAAATGCCCAAGTCTTTTGTGCCAAAGTTCATCGACATCACGGGTCTAGACCTTCTCTCCCTTAGTGCTTAATGCAGCATAATATTCCACATCTAGCTCATACAGGTTCTTCACCTGAACCTCGATCTGCTTCACATGTCTCGTGGCTATGAGTCTCAGTAATGCCTTTCCTTTGTTGAAGATCACATCATAACCACGATCTTCCAAAACTGCAATAAAGATGAGACTTTCTTTAGGCCTGGAATGAGCATGACATCCTTGAGCCTAAGGGGAGAGCCTAACTCCCTCTGAAAGGTGATTGTACCAACTGCGGTCGTGTTATACCTTCCATCATCCCCATCTCAATGTGCATCTGCAAATCTTTTTCTTCTAGGTCTCTGAAAAACTCTCTACACCATGTCATGTGGAACGATGCACTTGATTCCAAGTACCACACACTCCCCGTCATTGTGTTGTCCATGCATGCAATGAGGGTAAATTCAAACTCGAACGGTGAAGCAGAGGCTTCACTTGCTACTCCTCCTGAGGTCTTCTTGCTTGCCTTTTTGTGTGGACATTTTGTGGCATAATGCCTGAATTCATGACAATGGAAGCATTTAATTTTCAAAAAATATTTCTTCTTGCCCCCTTGGCTAGATTCTGGTTTGGATTGATATTTCTTCCCTTTTCCCTTCTTTGCATTTCCATCCAATGCAATTTTTTCTTCATCCTCGCGCTTAGATGAATTCACATCTCTGGTATTCTGCCTTATTCCCTCTTGTACCAAATCAGACCATAAGTGTTCCTAATTTGATAGTTTATCCCTCTCATTCATCGAATCTTGATAGTTATGTCATCTCTTTGGAAGGCCTAAAAGGTTTAGCCTTACCAAGTCTTCTTCGGGAACATTTACACCAACCCTTCCAAGTTCATCACTGTTGGGTTGTGTTATATTCTTCCCACAACTAGCCTACGTACTTAACTGGGGGGTTAGAGGAAGGGCGGAGCTGCCCCTTCGTTGCGTCGATGCGTAGCGGGGGGCTCACAGGGGGTTTGAGGGGGGCGGGTAGCCGACCTCCACAGGGTCCAGGGCTCGCCCTAGGGATATTTTTTTTGGACCCTATATTAGGTTGGGCATACCTACCTATGGTTTTGTGCATGGTTTTCGCACATGGTTTTGGACATGATGGTTTTTGGTCCATGGTATTGGATGCTTCGACATGTATAAATATGTATTGTAACATTG